>JAKVIS010001657.1:0-30581 GCA_033119425.1 Bufotes viridis
GCAACATATGACCCAGCCTCTATTTAAGCTGGAGTCACGTAGCACCGCACGTCACACTGCTCTGATTAGTGTAGGGAGAGGATGCAGCTTCTGTCAGGGCGAGATTAGGCAAGTTAAAGTCAGCAACAGCACCTAATGAACGGATCGATCTACAGCTGAGAATCATTGAACTTCTGCTAGTTACATGCTCGCTGTTTTTTGGGCTGCACAGAGCGTTTTTCTGTCACTTATTTTCTGGGGTGATCGGCGGCCATTTTGTGACTTGTGGTGCACCAGAAGAAGCTGCCACCAAGTCTATCAATCCATCAATACTAGTTTTTTTTTTTTGCTATATCCTACATCAGGGGATTGGCTGTGCTAATTGTCACCCCTAGAAACTCAGGATAGCAATTTCTATATTTTATTAAGGGGTTAAATACAATTGCCCAAATACCAATTCCCTAAATCTGGTGTTCCAGCTTTGGCTAGACAAGTATAATACTGTCTGCTGTCTGGCAAAGGATAGATTATTTTTTGGGGTGAAATTCAATTGCTAAAATAGCAATACCATAAATCAGTGGTTTCAACTGTGGCTGGCAAAGTATAATAGTGTCCGCCAAACCATATATTTTGTTCTGGGGTGAAATTAATTTTGCAAAATAGCAATACCCTGAAACTGGTGTCCCAGCAGTTGCAGGCCAGATTTCATAGTGTCCGCAAAAACATATATTTTGTTCTGGGGTGAAATTCAATTCCTAAAATAGCAATACCCTGATTCTGGTGTCCCAGCAGTTGCAGGCCAGATTTCATAGTGTCTGCCAAAACATATATTTTGTTCTGGAGTGAAATTAATCTGGCAAAATAGCAATACCCTGAATCTGGTGTCCCAGCAGTTGCAGGCCAGATTTCATAGTGTTCGCTAAAACATATATATTGTTCTGGGGTGAAATTAAATTCCTAAAATAGCAATACCATAAATCAGTGGTTTCAGCTGAGGCTGGAAAAATAGAATAGTGTCCGCCAAAACATATATTTTGTTCTGGGGTGAAATTAATCTTGTAAAATACCAATACCCTGATTCTGGTGTCCCAGCAGTTGCAGGACAGATTTCATAGTGTCTGCCAAAACACATATTTTGTTCTGGGGTGAAATTAATTTTGCAAAATAGCAATACCCTGAATCTGGTGTCCCAGCAGTTGCAGTCCAGATTTCATAGTGTCTGCCAAAACACATATTTTGTTCTGGGGTGAAATTAATTTTGCAAAATAGCAATACCCTGAATCTGGTGTTCCAGCTGTTGCAGGCCAGGATTAATAGTGTCCGCAAAAACATATATTTTGTTCAGGGGTGACATTCAATTGCCAAAATAGCAATACCCTTAATCTGGTGTCCCAGCTGTTGCAGGCCACGTTTCATAGTGTTTTGCAAAACATATATTTTGTTCTGGGGTGACATTCAATTGCCAAAATAGCAATACCCTGAATCTGTTGTCCCAGCTGTTGCAGGCCAGGATTCATAGTGTCCGTCAAAACATATATTTTGTTCTGGGGTGAAATTCAATTGCCAAAATAGCAATACCATAAATCAGTGGTTTCAGCTGTGGCTGGCAAAATATAATAGTGTCCGCCAAAACATATATTTTGTTCTGGGGTGACATTCAATTGCCAAAATAGCAATACCCTGAATCTTTTGTCCCAGCTGTTGCAGGCCAAGTGTAAATCTGTCCATAAAAGGATACCTTTCATCCACGGCCTAAATACTAGCCCTAAAAGAGATATTCCCCCTAAATCAGTAGTTACTGCTGTGCCTGGATTAGTGTAATACGCTACATAAACAAATAGGCAGATAGTGTTAGGTGCCTGTAAAAAAAGGACTGAATTTGAAATCAATACATTGGGCCAAATATTTTTTTCCTTATTGTGGTGCATGGTGAACGGTAACAATGAGGAAAACATCTAGTAAGGGACGCAGACGCGGTCGTGGTGGTGTTAGTTTACCCTCTTGTGCTGGGAGAGGACATGGCCATTCTGCCACAGCCACACGTCCTAGTGAACCAACTACCTCAGGTTCCAGTACCCGCCAGAATTTACAGCGATATTTGGTGGGGCCCAATGCCGTTCTAAAGATGGTAAGGCCTGAGCAGGTACAGGCGCTAATCAATTGGGTGGCCGACAGTGGATCCAGCATGTTCACAACATTATCTCCCACCCAGTCTTCTGCAGAAAGCGCACAGGTGGCTCCTGAAAACCCAGCCCATCAGTCTGTCACATCACCCCCATGCATATCAGGGAAACTGTCAGAGCCTCAAGTTATGCAGCAGTCTCTTATGCTATTTGAAGACTCTGCTGGCAGGGTTTCCCAAGGAAATCCACCTAGCCCTTCCCCAGTGGTGGAAGACATAAAATGCACTGACGCACAACCACTGATGTTTCCTGATGATGAGGACATGGGAATACCACCTCATCGGAGTCCGCACGTCTATGATGATGACGAAACACAGGTGCCAACTGCTGCGTCTTTCTGCAGTGTGCAGACCGAACAGGAGGTCAGGGAGGAAGACTGTGTGGAAGACGATGCAGGGGACGATGAGGTCCTAGACCCCACATGGAATGAAGGTCGTGCCACTGACTTTCATAGTTCAGAGGAAGAGGCAGTGGTGAGACCAAGCCAACAGCGTAGCAAAAGAGAGAGCAGGGGGCAAAAGCAGAACAGCCGCCTCCAAGAGAGTTCGCCTGCTACTGGCCACCGCCACCAGGGACCGAGCATCCCAAAGGCAGCTTCAAGGAGTTCCCTGGCATGGCACTTCTTTAAACAATGTGCTGACGACAAGACCCGAGTGGTTTGCACGCTGTGCCATCAGAGCCTGAAGCGAGGCATTAAAGTTCTGAACCTTAGCACAACCTGCATGACCAGGCATCTACATGCAAAGCATGAACTGCAGTGGAGTAAACACCTTAAAAGCAAGGAACTCACTCAGGCTTCCCCTGCACCCTCTCCTGCTGCTGCCTCGGCCTCTTCCTCCTCCTCGGGAGGAATGTTGGCACCTGCCGCCCACCAAACAGAGGATGTGCCACCGACAACACCACCTGCATCACCAAGCATCTCCACCATGTCACACGGCAGCGTTCAGCTCTCCATCTCACAAACCTTGGAGAGAAAGCGTAAATTCCCACCTAGCCACCCTCGAGCCCTGGGCCTGAGTGCCAGCATTTCTAAACTACTTGCCTTTGAAATGCTGTCATTCCGGCTGGTGGACACAGACAGCTTCAAACAGCTGATGTCCATGGCTGTCCCACAGTATGTTGTTCCCAGCCGCCACTACTTCTCCAAGACAGCCATGCCTTCCCTGCACAACCAAGTATCCGATAAAATCAAGTGTGCACTGCGCAACGCCATCTGAGGCAAGGTCCACCTAACCACAAATACGTGGACCAGTAAGCACGGCCAGGGACGCTATATCTCCCTAACTGCACACTGGGTAAATGTAGTGGCGGCTGGGTCGCAGGCGGAGAGTTCCTTGGCGCACGTCCTTCCGCCGCCAAGGATCGCAGGGCATCATTCTTTGCCTCCTGTAGCCTCCTCTTCCTACTCGGCTTCCTCCTCCTCTGCTTCCACCAGCTCATCCAGTCATCCACATACCTTCACCACCAACTTCAGCACAGCCCGGGGTAAACGTCAGCAGGCCATTCTGAAACTCATATGTTTGGGCGACAGGCCCCACACCGCGCAGGAGTTGTGGCGGGGTATTGAACAACAGACCGATGAGTGGTTTCTGCCGGTGGGCCTCAAGCCCGGCCTGGTGGTGTGCGATAATGGGCGAAATCTCGTTACAGCTCTGGGACTAGCCGGTTTTACGCACATCCCTTGCCTGGCGCATGTGCTGAATTTGGTGGTGCAGAAGTTCATTCACAACTACCCCGACATGTCAGAGCTGCTGCATAAAGTGAGGGCCGTCTGTGCGCTCTTCCGGCGTTCACATCCTGCCGCTGCTCACCTGTCTGCGCTTCAGCGGAACTTCGGCCTTCCCGCTCACCGCCTTATATGCGACGTGCCCACCAGGTGGAACTCCACCTTGCACATGCTGGAGAGACTGTGCAAGCAGCAGCAGGCCATAGTGGAGTTTCAGCTGTAGCACGCACGCGTCAGTCGCACTGCGGAACAGCACCACTTCACCACCAATGATTGGGCCTCCATGCGAGACCTGTGTGCCCTGTTGCGCTGTTTCGAGTACTCCACCAACATGGCCAGTGGCGATGACACCGTTATCAGCGTTACAATACCACTTCTATGTCTCCTTGAGAAAACGCTTAGGGCGATGATGGAAGAGGAGGTGGCCCAGGAGGATGAGGGGTCATTTTTAGCACTTTCAGGCCAGTCTGTTAGAAGTGGCTTAGAAGGAGGTTTTTTGCAAAAGCAGAGGCCAGGTACAAGTGTGGCCATCCAGGGCCCACTACTGGAGGACGAGGAGGATGAGGAGGAGGTGGAGGAGGATGAGGATGAAGCAGGTTCACAGCGGGGTGGCACCCGACACAGCTCAGGCCCATCACTGGTGCGTGTCTGGGGGGATACAGAGGACGATGACGATACGCCTCCCACAGAGGACAGCTTGTCCTTACCTCTGGGGAGCCTGGCACACATGAGCGACTACATGCTGCAGTGCCTGCGCAACGACAGCAGAGTTGCCCACATTTTAACATGTGCGGACTACTGGGTTGCCACCCTGCTGGATCGCCGGTACAAAGACAATGTGCCCACCTTACTTCCTGCACTGGAGCGTTATAGGAAGATGCGCGAGTACAAGCGAACGCTGGTAGAGGCGCTCCTGAAAGCATTCCCAAATGTCACAGGGGAAGAGGTGTAAGCCCAAGGCGAAGGCAGAGGAGGAGCAAGAGGTCGCCAACGCAGCTGTGTCACAGCCAGCTCCTCTGAGGGCAGGGTTAGCATGCAGAAATGTGGAAAAGTTTTGTCTCCACGCCACAGCTAACGGCACCACCACCTGATACTGAACGTGTTAGCAGGAGGCAGCATTTCAATAACATGGTTGAACAGTACATCTGCACACCCCTCCACGTACTGACTGATGGTTCGGCCCCATTCAACTTCTGGGTCTCCAAATTGGCCACGTGGCCAGAGTTAGCATTTTATGCCTTGGAGGTGCTGGCCTGCCCGGCGGCCAGCGTTTTGTCTGAACGTCTATTCAGCACGGCAGGGGGTCGTCATTACTGACAAACGCAGCCGCCTGAACACAGCCAACGTGGACAAGCTGACGTTCATAAAAATGAACCAGGCATGGATCCCACAGGACCTGTCCCTCCCTTGTGCAGAATAGACATTTATAACTGCCTCCCCCTCAACCATGTATTCTTGTACTCCGTGGCACTTCTTTATTCAATCCTCATTTTTTTAACTTTACCATGATCTTGCGGTGCAACCCAAAGTTGAATGAACCTCTCCTCTGTCTGGATGCTGGGGCCGAAATAACTGAGAGTGGCCTTCTCCGGTGGTAGTTGATATGAAGCATGATTCCTTGCTGTGGGACCTCTCTCCTCTGTCTGGGTGCTGGGCCAAAATAACTGAACGTGGCCTTCTCCAGTGGTGGTTGATATGACGCATGATTCCTTGCTGTGGGACCTCTGTCCTCTGTCTGGGTGCTGGGGCCGAAATAACTGAGAGTGGCCTTCTCCGGTGGTAGTTGATATGACGCATGATTCCTTGCTGTGGGACCTCTCTCCTCTGTCTGGGTGCTGGTCTAAAATAAATGAGAGTGGCCTTCTCCGATGGTGGGTGAAATGACGCATGATTCCTTGCTGTGGGACCTTTCTCCTCTGTCTGGGTGCTGGGCCTAAATAACTGAGAGTGGCCTTCTCTGGTGGTGGTTGATATGACGCATGATTCCTTGCTGTGGGACCTCTCTCCTCTGACTGGGTGCTGGGGCCTAAATAACTGAAAATGGCCTTCTCCAGTGGTGGTTGATATGACGCATGATTCCTTGCTGTGGGACCTATATCCTCTGTCTGGGTGCTGGGCTGAAAAAACTGAGAGTGGCCTTCTCCGGTGGTGGTTGATATGACGCATGATTCCTTGCTGTGGGACCTCTCTCCTCTGTCTGGGTGCTGGGCTGAAATAACTGAGAGTGGCCTTCTCCGGTTGTGGTTGATATGACGCATGATTCCTTGCTGTGGGACCTCTCTCCAAGGTTAATGCGGAAATTGAAGATTTGCCGTTTGCTTGTAGTTCCCGTTTTCTCCTACCTGCCAGGGTGGCGCTAGACAGCAAGAACTTTGTTTGTGAGATTTTTGTTGATAGTGGAGCAGCTGTCAATCTCATTGATAGTCGATTTGCCACAACACATGGTTTCCAGGTGTGCACTTTGGAAAAAGCTATACCTGTTTTTGCTATGGATTCTGCTTCTCCACTAAAAATCGATAAAGGGCATAGTTCACTGTGGGTTTGACTGTGGGTGACACTCATGTTGAGGATGTGTCATGTTTTGTCTTAAGCGGATTACCTACCCCTCTAGTGTTGGGGCTACCCTGGCTCACTAAACATAACCCCACCATTGATTGGCAAGCAAAGCAAATAAATGGTTGGAGTAAGTTTTGCAGAGAAATTTGCCTCACGGGTACTCTCGCAGAGGTTTCTATTAAGACTGTACCTTCTTTTCTCTCTGAATTTTCTGATGTGTTTTCCGAGAGTGGTGTCCAGGAGTTGCCCCCTCACCGGGAGTATGATTGTCCAATTAATCTCATCCCAGGCGCCAAACTGCCTAAATAACGATTATACAATCTCTCTCCTCCCCCGATTTTAGTTGATGGTAATCTTGAATTTCAGGTCTCCAGGATTGTGGATTCCCGCATTATCCGCGGTTCTCTTCAGTATCTCGTTCATTGGGAGGGTTATGGTCCTGAGGAGAGGATGTGGGTCCCACTGGCGGACATTAAGGCCACTCGTCTCATCGAGGCTTTCCATTGGTCGGTCCTGAGTGTCCGGAGTCCACCCGTAGAAGGGGGGTTACTGTAACCGCCAGTTCTGGGAGACGGTCGGTCAGAGGTTCCTCCCTGTCTTGTGTATGACGTTCTTTGTTTCACTCAGTTATAGGTACGAGGGCATGTTTTTGTCTACCACCGGGATCTGTTCATGTGCATAGCAGTTAGGGAGAGTTCTTAGGGATTTATAGGGCCCTCCTATATTTTCCTTAGTTTGGGTTCAAGCCAGTCTGTCGTTATTTATCAGTTCCTGCTAACTGTTCTCCATCCTTGACACCTGCATCGCATCACTGACAGCATCATGGAGGTAAGTATAAATGTTTTATTTTATTTTATTTGGCACAGTGCCAGAGAGGAGCACTATGGGGGCATCTAGGGGCACTAAGAAGGGGCATTTTTTTACTGGCACATGATAGGGGTCACTATGAGGGCATCTATTGGGGACTTTATAGGGGCATTTTATACTGGGACACATTATGGGGGTACTGTGGGGAAGGGGAATGAGGGGAACTATACGGGCAACTACTTGGGGCACTATATAAGATAATTTTATACTGGCACATTATGGGGGCACTATGGAGAAGTGAGGGAGAGGAGTATTTTGGGGGCATTATATAGGGCTATTATATACTGGCTCATTATGGGGGGGCACTGTGGTGAAGGGGGCAGAGAAGCACTATTGGGCATCTAATGGGGACACATTATAAGGCACTATGGAGGAGAAGTGGGGGAGAGGAGCACTATGGGGCATTTACTTGGGGGCATTTTATACTGGCACATTATGGGGGGGCACTATGGGGAAGAGGGAGAGGAGCACTATGGTGGTATATACTTGGGGGCATTATATAGGTGTATTTTATACTGGCACACATTATGGGGACATTAGCTGAACTGGGGGCACTAAGAGGGGGTATTGTTTGTACTGGCAAAGAGAACAGGGGCATTTTATACTAGTGCACATTATTAGGGGGCACTCTTTGTACTGGCACACATAAGGGGGCATTTTTTGTACTGGTGCTCATTTTAAGGGGGCATTTTTCTACTGTCACACTATAAGAAGGATTACTACTACTGGTGGGCATTATGGTGGGCTTTATTACTATTGAGGGACTATGGGGAACATGATTCCTAGTATGGGCACTATGGGGGCATTATTTATTTTGGGGGCAGAGTGGGGACATGTCGTTGGTCCTGTAGGAACACTATTACTACTAGGTGCACACTGGCAGATAATTATTACTATTGGAGGGACTTTTGAGAGCACTATTACTGTGGGGGCACCCTGGCACAGTATCACTAGTTTAGCACAGTTATTTTTTGGGGACATTATGTTTAAATTATTGGTGTCAGGGGCACTATTTGCTGGGCGCAGTTATTTTAGGACACTGCGTGCCAGTAATTATTGAAGGAGAACTATCTGCCTGGTACTAGTATTAACAGGGGGGTTATCTGTTTCTGCAGTATACTATTGGGGAGCACGGCAGGCGCGGTATTGGAGGTGGTAGGATGATGGAAAAGTAGAAAACTAAAATGTCTATTTGTCAAACTCCGGAGACAAGAGATGGCTGAAAAATCATCATGGTGGTCTGGTCTGAATGGAGAAGATGAGGAGAGAGAAAGTCGACATCAGAGTAGACATCACTGAGGACGCCAATGCAACGGGCGAAACATGTCGGGGGGCAGTTTGAGGGATTTTAGGCAAGGGACATTGACATAGAGGAGGCTGGTGGCAGCACACAGCTACCAGCCTGCCATAGCCCATTGGTACAATGAGAACGCTGTGAATTCAACAGTGCCATACATCTGACTATTGAGGAAAAGGAATGCAGCACAACTGATAGTATTAAATGGATTTATTAGGTCTTAAAAAGACATTTTATACATAATGTATTAAAAGTTACGTCTTAGCAATAACAGTGAGAGACATGTGTGAAGATAAGGCAATTATTAGTCCGAAAGACAATTTGTAAATAATGGTATAAAGTGGAGGTCTCCTAGAACTGTATCCAACCCATTTTAACCCCTACCCAGGTTTATAGGAATGCCGAGTGGTGTGGTGCGGCTCCAATAGTTTTTTCTGTGTGTCACGGTGCTCGTACCTGGATAATGCTCCCCAGGGTTAGGCTTCAAAGTGATAAAGCATAGTGATGAGCGAGCACCAAAATATTCGGGTGTTCGGCCCGAACACAATGCTATGTTCGTGTGCTCGGCCGAGTACCCGAGTATAATGGAAGTCAATGGGGGACAACCAGGCACCCCCTGCTCTGAAGAGGGGAGTTTGCCCGGTCTATTGGAAAAGTTCATAAAGTGACAGAAACTCTACCAAAAAGGAACGGGAACAGCATGGGGGTGATGTACGGATGCATCCTGGATTCCCAGGTCGCTGCTGGGAACCATGTAGTCCGAGTTGTAAGCCGCCTTTACAGACTGATAAAAATACGCCCAAACCCCCCCCCCCCCCCATAACTTTTTTAAGGAAAACATTTTTAGGAAACATTATTTCCTGTATATTCAATTGTATATAAAGTGCAAGTGCTGCCAAAAATTACAAGCAAGAGGCACTCCGAAACAGCGTGTATATCACATAAAGGAGGGCCTCATTCACATTGTGGTACAATTGTTCAGGTAGTGGGACTCCTACACTCATAAAGCCTATGCACTAAGTGAAAGGGCTGCCAAAAATTACAAGGAACCGGAAGTACAATACACCCTTTATTACACATAAAAGAGGGCATCATATACACCCTTGAAAAATTATGATTGGTGGCCTGCTGGTGACCCTCAAAAACATTAGGAGCAAGGTCCTGCTGCTGAGCATTGCAAAACAATGATGGTCGAGTCCCTGCTGCTTAGCTGACCATTGAAATAATGATGGGCGAGGGCCTGCTGCTGAGCTGACCCTTTAAAATATTGTAATTAAGGGCCTGCAGGTGAATTTGCCCCGTAAAATATTGTATGTTAGGCCCTGCAGGTAAGCTGACCCTCTAAAACATTATGGTTGAGGGCCTGCTGGTGAGCTAACCCTCTAAAACATTATGGTTGAGGGCCTGCTGGTGAGCTGACCCTCTAAAATATTATTTCTGTATGGGTTGGGTAACACTCCACTTTTATTTGTGGATCACAGGAAAAGGTTCCCACACCAGGATAAGTATATAGGAAATAAGGTTCCTGGACAACACTTGATGCTTCGTGATTTATTAAAGCTTGATATACAATGTGCGTTATGCCAGTTTGTAAACATATAGTTTCAGTGACGTTTCGGCCGTAGCCTTCATCAGGAAACTGGATGAGCCGCACTGTATGTGTAGGGATGGCCTCAGTGGCGTGTAGGGGGGCTCTATGGCCCTGTGGGCGGATAGGTCTGTCTGTATTAGAGCAGTAGCCTGTTTGTAGTCCGCCATGTCAAGCATCAAGTGTTGTCCAGGAACCTTATTTCCTATATACCTCTAAAATATTATGGTTGAAGGCCTGCTGGTGAGCTGACTCTCTTTAAAAAATCTAGTGGAGGGAATATATACAATCTGGATGAGGAGGAGAAAACAAGATTCAACCATATACACTTTTTTGTGGTGGAAAAGGTGCATGGGAATACACTACAGTAAACTGAGTACATTATAAATGATAGATTGAAATTGCCTTTATGTTCATCATCAGCTCTGCTCTCTTCTGGTGGAGTGGAGAAGTCAGGGGAAATCCAGGCCTTGTTCATTTTTATCTGAGTCAACCTGTCAGCATTGTCAGTGGACAAGCGGATACGCTTATCTGTTATAATGTCACCAGCAGCACTAAATACACGCTCAGACAATACGCTGGGGACAGGGTAGGCCAGCACCTCCAAGGCGTAGAGTGCAAGTTCTTACCACGTGTCCAGTTTGGACACCCAGTAGTTGTAAGGCACTGAGGGGTCATTTAGGACGCTGACACGGTCTGCAATGTATTCCTTAACCATCTTCCAAAACTTTTCCCTCCTTTTGCCACAAGGCCGCGCTTCAGGGTGAGGTTGCTGGCGGGGTGTCATGAAAGTGACCCATGCCTTGGAGAGTGTTGCACTGCCTTTGTTAGAACTACTGTGTGTTCCCCTTGTCTCCCTTCCTCGGTTACCTAAGGAAGTACGGACTCTGGCGGCCGCATTGACAGATGGAAAAATTTGGATCAATCTCTCAACAAGTACCTCCTGATATTGCACAGTTTTACTCGTCCTCTCCACCACACGAATGAGATGAAAAGTTCTCTTTGTAGCGGGGGTCGAAAAGGGTGAATACCCAGTAATCTGTGTTATCTAAAATGCGTATAACGTGAGGGTCGTGGGAAAGGCAGCCTAACATGAAATCAGCCATGTGTGCCAGAGTACCAACGGGCAAGACGTCGATGTCAACATCAGCGTCCAGCGCGTGCTCATGTCGCACAACAGTCGGTAAGCTGGAACCTGCAAGCGCTGCTGCAGCGTTGGCAGACCGGCTGAAGCTGTGTACAACTTGTAGAAACGGGGAACACACACGCTGACCCCTGACGAAGCCGGACGTTGCCGGCGATACGCGTGGGGCTCTTTTTGTCGGCGGTTGTCCACATGGGGGTACCTGGCACAGACTTTTGACTGATCGCTTTCATTTATACTTGTGTGGTTAGGTATGGTTCCCTGCACCATGTTGTTACTTGTATTCAGTTTGTATACTGTATGTGTCTGTACTGCCAGTACATTGCACTTTGATACTTTCTTTATTATATTGTGCCCTGGACTCCGCCGTTGTGCAGGGTTATCTCACCCGCACTTGTCCAATATTGTATACAATTTTTAATGTTTTTTGTGTGTCTTCCTTTGTGTTTCTACTAATAAATTAATATTTTATAGTTATTTGACTGGATGTGCATTTAAGTAATAGTCTTCTTGGACTCTCTAGTGGTCCCCTTTACTTGATATAGTTGTTTTGGACTATTAATTGCACTCTTTTTTCTGATATGTTAGTGTGTGCCCCTGAATATTGTGTGTAGGGGAACACACACGCGGCGCGCCTTCACTAGTTGCTCTGCCAAATTGGGGTAGGTTTTTATAAACCGCTGAACCACTAAGTTTAAGATGTGGGCTAGGCATGGGACGTGTGTCAGGTTTCCGAGCTCTAAAGCCGCCACCAAGTTACGGCCATTGTCTGACACAACCATGCCTATTTCTAGGTTGAGTGGCGAGAGCCACAGCTCGCTGGTCCCTTACACCCTGCCACAGATCTGCAACTGTGTGCTGTTTGTCCCCTAAGCAGATCAGCTTCAGCACAGCCTGTTGACACTTATCAACAGCAGTGCTACACTGCTTCAAGCTAGGACTAATGGCTGACTGCTGTTGGAGGTGGAAGTGGAGGGAGAGGCGGCGGAGGAGGAGAAGTAGGGTTTGGAGCCAGTAACATAGCTGCTGGCGGAAAACCTGATGGATGTAAGGCCCAGAAACCTGTGCATGGGTAGCACCAGTGCTATCCCAGGGTACGACTCACTCCCAGCCTCATTCACCCAGTGTGCAGTCAGGGAAATGTAGCGTGTCAGTGGTGAGGTGGAGCTTCCCAGTAAGTGCATTGGTCAGGGCACGGGTGATGTTGTGGGACACATGCTGGTGTAAGGCGGGCACAGCACACCGTGAAAGATAGTGGCAGCTGGGGACTGCGTACCGAGGGATGGCCACCGACATCAGCCTGCGGAAGGCCTCAGTGTCCACAAGCCTAAATGGCAACATTTCAAGGCCCAGTAATTTTGAAAGTTGCACATTTAGTGCTATGGCCTGTGTATGTGTGGGTGGGCATTTGCACTTGTGTTCAAATGCCTGTGTTATCGACATTTGGCCGCTGCGCTGGGACAGGGAAATCGATGTTGTTGCTGATGGTTTATGCGAAGGTCCAGGTGCAGGGCAAGGGGCATCCGGGCGACAGAGGATTGGCAGGCAGTGCTTAACACAGGGGAGGAGGAGGCAGTAGTGTGACCCGCAGACCTAGATTGCGGACCCAGGCGTTCGGCCCACTCATTAGGGTGCTTGAATGCGATATGGCGGATCATGCTGGTGGTGGTGAGGTTGCTAGTGTTCACGCCCCGGCTCATTTTGGTATGGCACAGGTTGTAAACTACCACTCTTTTGTCATCTACACTTTCCTCAAAAAAGCGCCATACTGCTGAACACCTACTCCTTGGCAAGGTAGATTTACACATGGGGGGTGCTCCGTGTAATGGTTGCGGGCCAACTTCTTCCTTTTGCAACCCCACTGCTTCTTCCAGACTGTTGCGGTGATGCGGATCCCTCCTCCTCTGTACTGCTGTCCTCACTCTGCTTTTCACCTTCCCATGTTGGGTCAGCGACCTCATCGTCTACCACCTCCTCTTCCACTTCCTCACTCTGCTTATCCTCCGGACTTGACCTAACCACAACCTGAGTGATTGGCAACTGTGTCTCATCATCAAACACCTCGTGAACAAATGATTGCCTTTCACCACCGTCATCTTCCTGAGACTGTGAAGGCTCAAGAGGTTGGGAATCAGGGCACAATATCTCAGGTACCTCTTCAAGCGTGCTTGGCAGAGAGCCAAACCAAGTACTGGCGATGAAAAGAGGTCATGTGAATATCTGAGTGTGGGATCACTTGTTTGGCCAGATGCGACATGGTGGGAGGAAGGAGGATCAGAGTGAGGATTCGTTGACCAGACTCTTGGCTACAGAGACTGGACTTAATGGAAGAGAGGGTGATGCTTAACCGACTGGAAACATTATCTTCTGCAATCCAACCGACCACCTGTTCGCACTGGTCCGGCTTTGACAGTGTTGTCCTGCGCCTCCCAGCTAAGTTGGACATGAAGCTGGGTAAGGTGGATGTTTTGTTTATTTCTGGTGCACTGGCAGCAAGCACAGTTTCTTTGCGCCCAGGGCCACGGCCTCTGCTTGCACCATCAGCATCATGCCCACTTCCCCGTTCCTTTGTGCTCGCCTTGTTCATATTAATGGTTTTGTATGTAGATATTGCGCGGATTGTTTTACTATCTTCTAGAGACACCGTTTTCTGATGCAGGACAGTATTGATTGTGGTTGTCTTGACTTTCTTTAGGTATTGTTATAGTGTACTCAGTATTGGTTACAGAACACCACAGATTTTGGACACTACACTAGGCCCAGATTAATGGAAATTGTAATATAGACAGTGTTTTCAGATTCAGTTCAGTGTTGGATACAAAACCCACAGATTTTGGCCACTTTACTAGCCCCAGATTAATGGAAGTTGTAATATACACAGTGTTTTCAGATTCAGTTCAGTATTGGTTATAGAACACCACAGATTACGGACACTATATGAGGACCAGATTATTGGAATTTGTAATACTGACAGTGTTTTATGACGCAGGACAGCATTGGTTACAGAGAACACCACAGATTATGGACACTAGATGTGACCCAGATTATTAACGAGTCAGTCTGATGATGTACAGTATATGTCACTAATAATTATAAAATAAAAATATCTTGCTGCTGTCAAACACACACAGTAGCCCTTAAAAGGTTTTTGGGTCCTTTGAAAAGCTTTTGGTATTAAATACAGCAAATTTCTCTCTCCCTGCACTATCTGTCCCTTCCTCAGCACGGATCTCCCCGACACTGCTGTTAAATATATTGTTAAAACACACACACAGACAGTAAACCTTAAAAAGACTATTGGGCCTTTGAAAAGCTTTCTGTAACTAAAATCGCTGAAATTCGCTCCCTGCTCTGTCTTTCCCTTCCTACCTGATGCTCTCCCTGACTATGACTGATCCAAGCACTGGTCATTGGGTGCTATATAACCTCCAATGACACGTTCTGACCAGCCAATCACTGTAATGCAGCTGCCAACATGGCTACTGGCATTACAGTGAGGGCAGTACTTACCTGCATCTTTATTGGCTGCTTAAAACCCGCGAAACGTGCTGGGTGGAGACTCAAGCATTTCGCTCGAGCACATGCGGCACTCGTACCGCCATGTGCCATAGCAATGCTCGAGCTGAAACAGTACAGTAAAATTCATCAGCTTTACTTGAATCAACTTGCATCCATAGAAGAAGTGGTGTCGCTCTTAGGTCCAGCAGGTTTTGGCATAAACTAGCAGGCAAATTAAAATATTCTGCTTTATCTCTCTGCTCTTTAAACTCGGCTTTAGTCTGGTCGCTGGACTTTAGGACTGTTCTGTACCTTTGTAGTGGGGTGCCTTTGGCTTTTGACCCCTCGCAAAACTGTGTTTAAGGCCTCATGCACACGGCCATGTTTTTTTTTTTTTTTTATTCAAGTTGAATGGGTCTTGATCTGTCCAGGCTGCCGCACGTGCATTTGGGACCGCAAATTGTAGTCCCCAATGCATGGAACGGCCACACAACGGCCATGAGCAGGAGGCCTAAATCTGTAAGGAGTCATGGTGATTCTCCTCTCTTTGCAACTCTAGACTAGACCGAACCCAGACTGACTGAAAACTTCCTGCAGCCCCTCCCTTGGTAGGAAATTGTACTAGCCCACTTCTGTCCAAAAGGGGGAGAATGGAATGCTGCGTTCCATTCAATGTAAATATCTATCTACCATATACGCTGCCACCTGCTGATGAACCAGGCATATAACATGTAATACAACAAATAACAGTTACATAGCAGAACAATTAATGCACAGTGTAAGAGGACTCTGAATAAATACACAGATGACATTATGGTTAGCCCATTAAAAACAGTATCAATGTTTTATGGGCCCCCCCTACCGGATCTCCCACCCCCACATACCTATCAGACCCCCCACCCATTCCAGAGCTCCCAACCAAACACCCCTCCAGGTCCACCCACCCCAACATCCCCACACCCTTGCTAGATCCCCCAAGTGTCATCCACAGTTCCTCTAAGTGTCATCCACAGATACCCCTTAAATGTCATCCACAGATCCTCCTTAAGTGTCATCCAAAGATCCCCTTAAATGTCATCCACAGATCCCCCTAAGTGTTATCCACAGATCCCACTTAAATGTCATCCACAGATCCCCCTAAGTGTCATCCACAGATCCCCCTTTAAGTGTAATACACAGATCTCCCCTAAATGTCATCCACAGATCGCCCCAAGTGTCATCCACAGATCCCCTTAAATGTCATCCACAGATCCCCCTAAGTGTCATCCACAGATCCCCCTAAGTGTCATCCACAGATCCCCCTAAATGTCATCCACAGATCCCACCCTAAGTGTCATCCCCAGATCCCACCCTAAGTGTCATCCACAGATCCTCTCCCTAAGTGTCATCCACAGATCCCCTCCCTAAGTGTCATCCACAGATCCCCTCCCTAAGTGTCATCCACAGATCCCCCCTAAGTGCAATCCACAAATCCCCCCTTAGTGCCATCCACAAATCCCCCCTTTAGTGCCATCCACAGATCCTTCCTTAAGTGCCATCCACAGGTCCCCCCCCCCTAAGTGTCATCCACAGATCCCACCCTAAGTGTCATCCACAGATCCCACCCTAAGTGTCATCCACAGATCCCCCCTAAGTGTCATCCACAGATCCCACCCTAAGTGTCATCCGCAGTTCCTCTCTTAAGTGCCATCCACACATCCATAGGTCTCCATAGGTTTGACTATGTGAATGAGTATGGGAGGTCTCGGAACAGCGGTGGGAGTGTCCCACCTGCTCTGTGTCCACACCTCCCATCTGATGTCATATCCTATGGGCGGGGTGTTAAGCTTATATGCCCGCATGTTGGGCGGCCGCGCACGGCCGTCATAGTGCCGGAGCCCCTGCACGCAAAAGGTGCTCAGGACATTGTCTCTCTAAATGAGTGCATGAATGAATGAGTGGATAACTCCTGATGATACAGGGCAGAGTGGTAGCCCTGTGGAAACGCGTTGAGTAGCAATCACCATATCTCGGCACATACAAACAGGAGACGGCAGTTGCTGTTTGCTATGCACGTCTCATACAGGCTTTATATGTAACCGAGGAATTATTCTTGTATCTCGGCACATGCAAACAAGAGACGGCAGTTGCTGTTCGCTATGCACGTCTCACACAGGCTGTATATGTAACCAGTGAATACTGGGTGATTGACTGATTAGACAGCTGGCTTCATGGGACACTAGGTTGTGTGAGGGGCCGCTCAGCTCTTATGAGCAATATTTTGGCCGACCCTAAATATACCAGTACCGAACAATACATGACCAGCTGATTTTCACCCAGTTTGACATTGGTCACAGCCTGCGTTATACATGTATTAAACTGGTCAGAGTGACTGGGTGTGGTTGGAGTATATGCTAGACTCCCTCTCCACACACCATACACTCTGAATACCTGAAGGGATCTTCTTGTCTTTTTACCCTTGATCGTTTAATAAAATATTCATTATTTTCATTTTTATAGTCTATTCAGGTAGTTAAATATTGCAACTTTTAAGACGTACTTACGCTTCTAGTTCTTTTTGTGTGAGAATCGATTTTGACATTTATTATTTTGGGGAATGGCAGGCTTTTTGTCAAATGACTTGAGCTCGGACACATGGCTTGGTGATCCTAGGGAGGTATTCACAGAAAAGGAATTGTCCATACAGCCTGCACATCTCAGTATCACCTCTGTGTTTAAGCATCTTAAACAGGTATACAAGGATAGGGTTCGGTGCTGGTGGGAAGTTCAAACATTGGGGGCCTACTTGGAACACAAGATTGTTCCAAGGGGCCTCAGAAATCCTATCCAACCAGTAGCGAGACTACGGTCCCCCGAATTCCTTAAACGCTGGGAACAGGAATCCATAGAAGGCTCTCTGCGGCTTATGAGACTTCTATTTGAGGAAGAAAAAAGACTTATGGCCAAAAGTGAAATAGACCTGAAGGAGTGGATCACTAAAGCTAAAGAGTTCAGTGACCACTCGGATTTTGGCAAAAAAGAAACTCTCCTGCAACGCGATATTGAACGTTTCACGTCTCACATTAAGCAACGTAAACATTTTCAGTTTAATCGAGACGTGAACGATTTCAAGGAAGGGAGACTCTTTGATTTTGGGGGTAGACGACCTACAGCCCCTGAAACAGAAACCGAGGTCTCATCGTCTGATAGTGACGCAGAAGCCACACCCAGATTGGCCCAGAATAGGGGCAGAGGAGGAGCGGGGAGAGGTGGCATTCAGAGAGGTAGGAGAGGAAGAGGATCAAACAGGGGGGTTTTTTTAGATCAGGCCCCCACCATCTCCGATTATCTCCTGCGAAACAAGAGGCCATAGGGCATACCGAGAGTCTGCAGATTGTCAACTTGTCAGACAGGGTACTTACTAGTATTGAAATGGGTGTCCTAAGAAAAGGGCTCTCATTTGTACCCACACAGAAATTCAATTTGTTCAATTGGGTGAAGGACCTACATTTATATGTCCGTAAACTTAAATGGAAAAAGTACTTCTCGCTACATGATAGGCGTGCCTGCCAGGAGCTGGGCATCGAGATGGAAGATCTTGGTGATGTACAACTCCTGGCGGACATGGCCGAGGAGGGCGAGAGGGGTATAGGTGACGGACCATTTACGCCCTGAAGAATCCATCTAAGGCATTTCCCCGATAGGGAGAGTACCCCATTGACACATTCCTCACACTGGTTACCAATGAGCTACATGCGATCGAGGATTGTCATGTGGCAGGTGATAATCTAACCAGAGAGGAGAGAGTGGCACTTGCTGGGCTCACGGGTGACTCCAGCATTGTAGTGAAACCAGCAGATAAAGGGGGAATATTGTCATCATGGGTGTGGAGAAATACCAGAAAATGTGTATGAGTCTGTTGCATGATCAGAAAACATACAGGAGATTACCATCAGACCCTACGGCGGAGTTTAAGAAAGAACTGGCCACGATCCTTGATGACGCACTGACAGACAGGATTATTAACAAATCGGAGTACGATTTTCTACTGCCCAAATTCCCTGTCTTGGCTGCATTTTATAGTTTACCAAAGGTGCACAAGAAGGGTCCAGAACTAAAGGGACGTCCGATTGTCTCGGGCATGGGAAGCCTTACTGCCAATATCAGCACGTATGTGGACATGATATTGCGTCCCTTCGTGACTTCCTTACCTTCCTATGCCCGAGACACAATGGACGTGCTCAAAAGACTGGAGGGTATTCAATGTGAGAGGGGCACTATGCTTGCTAGCCTCGATGTCGAGGCACTCTACAGCTCCATACCCCATGAATCTGGGTGTGGGGCTGTGGAGGGGTTCCTCCGACAAAGGGGACTCAGTTTCAGAGACATAGTGATTTTGTTATGAAACTGCTCCGGTTTGTACTTACACATAATGTCTTCATCTTTGACCGACACATCTTCCACCAGCTCAGGGGGTGGCCATGGGGAGCCCTTGTGCCCCCACGTTCGCTAACCTCTACCTGGGCTGGTGGGAGAGGGATGTGGTCTTTGATGAGTCTATGGATCAGTACACGCCATCGGTGTTACTGTGGCTTAGGTACATCGATGACGTGCTGGTCCTATGGAAAGGATCCAGTGACAAATTTGACCAGTTCGTGTCCGCACTTAACGTAAATGATGTGGGTCTTTTCTTTACCCATGAGATCCATTCAGATGCAATTAACTTTCTTGACATTAAGATCAAACTGAACCATGAGGGGAAAATCAGTACGTGTCTATACAGAAAGGAGACGGCCACCAATAGCCTCCTTGACTGGGAGAGCGGCCATCCGCTTGCCCTGAGACGTGGGATCCCGAAGGGACAATATCTCAGGGCAAGAAGGAACTGCTCAGAGATGGGTGAGTTTAAGGCAGCAGCCGCTGACCTTAGAGAGATTCAGCACAAGAGGGTACCCATCAGGAGTTTTGAAACAGGCATACCATCACGCTTTGTCGGCTGATAGGGCCCAGTTACTTACTCCCAGGAACAGAAATCAACTGAACTCCTTTCCTAGGATCACGGCCACATTCGATAAAGCCCATCTCCTGGTACGGGATGTGCTGAGGCGGTACTGGCCGGTTTTAAAATCGGATCCGGACATTGGGCACCTGGCACCAGACTCTCCACCGATTACATTCAGGCGGGGAGCCAACCTGCGGGACAAACTGGTACATAGTACCTTCACACGTCAGAGACCAGCTACGTGGCTTAATAGTGAGGCCAAAGGAACTTTCCCATGTGGGTCATGCCTAATGTGCAGCTATGTGAAGCGGGGTCGTTTCTTTGAGAGCCATGTCACGGGTAGACGATACACGATTCGCTCGTTCATTCGCTGCACGACGGCTGGTGTCGTATATCTTATCACATGTAAATGTGGTATCCAATACGTCGGAAAGACGAGACGCGAACTTAGACGGCGTATTGGTGAACATCTATTTGATATACGCAATTCCAGAGATACATCATTGGCACGACATGTCTGTGACATGCACGCAGGTGACCCAACTGGATTGATGGTCCAGGGCATAGACACTGTAGAAAAGTCAGTTCGTGGTGGAGATGTGGATTCCTCTCTGCTTCAGAAAGAAGCAAGATGGATATTTCATCTCCAAACCATTCTACCGAAGGGGCTCAATGACAGCATTTCATATGCCTGCTTCTTGTAGAAGCGCCCCTTATAGGTGGAGGTTATATCTTCTACTACACCCTCCTCACCATGATGTATTCAGTTCCCTCTTTATTGGATAGTCAAGCAAGTATTCAGTTCCTCTTTATTGGATACTCAAGCAAGTATGTTCTAGCTTTATATGATATGACTATGGCCGCGAGTATTCTTCCCCGATGAACTGTAGGACTGCGATTTGTGGTCTCCATAGGTTTGACTATGTGAATGAGTATGGGAGGTCTCGGAACAGCGGTGGGAGTGTCCCACCTGCTCTGTGTCCACACCTCCCATCTGATGTCATATCCTATGGGCGGGGTGTTAAGCTTATATGCCCGCATGTTGGGCGGCACACGCACGGCCGTCATAGTGCCGGAGCCCCTGCACGCAAAAGGTGCTCAGGACATTGTCTCTCTAAATGAGTGCATGAATGAATGAGTGGATAACTCCTGATGATACAGGGCAGAGTGGTAGCCCTGTGGAAACGCGTTGAGTAGCAATCACCATATCTCGGCACATACAAACAGGAGACGGCAGTTGCTGTTTGCTATGCACGTCTCATACAGGCTTTATATGTAACCGAGGAATTATTCTTGTATCTCGGCACATGCAAACAAGAGACGGCAGTTGCTGTTCGCTATGCACGTCTCACACAGGCTGTATATGTAACCAGTGAATACTGGGTGATTGACTGATTAGACAGCTGGCTTCATGGGACACTAGGTTGTGTGAGGGGCCGCTCAGCTCTTATGAGCAATATTTTGGCCGACCCTAAATATACCAGTACCGAACAATACATGACCAGCTGATTTTCACCCAGTTTGACATTGGTCACAGCCTGCGTTATACATGTATTAAACTGGTCAGAGTGACTGGGTGTGGTTGGAGTATATGTTAGACTCCCTCTCCACACACCATACACTCTGAATACCTGAAGGGATCTTCTTGTCTTTTTACCCTTGATCGTTTAATAAAATATTCATTATTTTCATTTTTATACGTCTATTCAGGTAGTTAAATATTGCAACTTTTAAGACGTACTTACGCTTCTAGTTCTTTTTGTGTGAGAATCCATCCACACATCCCCCCTTAAGTGCCATCCACACATCCCCCCTTAAGTGCCATCCACAGATCCCCCCTTAGTGCCATCCACAGATCCCCCCTTAAGTGCCATCCACAGATCTCCCCCTAAGTGTCATCCACAGATCCCCCCCCTAAGTGTCATCCACAGATCCCCCCTCTAAGTGTCATCCACAGATCCCCCCCTAAGTGTTATCCTCAGATCCCCCTTAAGTGCCATACACAGATCCCCCCTTAAGTGCAATCCACAGATCCCCCCTTAAGTGCAATCCACAGATCCCCCCTTAAGTGCAATCCACAGATCCCCCCTTAAGTGCCACCCACAGACCCCCCCTTAAGTGCTATCCACAGATCCCCCCTTAAGTGCCATCCACAGATCCCCCCTTAAGTGCAATCCACAGATCCCCCCTTAAGTGTCATCCACAGATCCTCCCCCTAAGTGTCATCCACAGATCCCCCCTCTAAGTGTCATCCACAGATCCCCCTAAGTGTCATCCACAGATCCCCCTAAGTGTCATCCACAGATCCCCCCAAGTGTCATCCACAGATCCCCCTAAGTGCCAGCCACACATCCCCTTAAGTGCAATCCACAGATCCCCCTTAAGTGCCATCCACAGATCCCCTTAAGTGCCATCCACAGATCCCCCTTAAGTGCCATCCACATATCCCCTTAAGTGCCATCCACAGATCCCCTTATTGCCATCCACATATCCCCCTAAGTGTCATCCACAGATCCCCCTTAAGTGCCATACACAGATCCCCCTTAAGTGCAATCCACAGATCCCCTTAAGTGCCATCCACAGATCCCCCTTAAGTGCCATCCACAGATCCCCCTTAAGTGCCATCCACAGATCCCCCTTTAGTGCCATTCACAGACCCCCTTATTGCCATCCACAGATCCCCCCTTCAGTGTCATCCACAGATCCCCCTTCAGTGTCATCCACAGATCCCCCCTTCAGTGTTAACCACAGATCCCCCTCCAGTGTCTTCCACAGATCCCCCCTTCAGTGTCATCTACAGATCCCCCCTCCAGTGTCATCCTCCTCTCCGCCACCTCCTAGCTAATTTATTCACTGCACTTGCCTCTAATTGAAGAGAAGCCCCACTTAACAGCTGTGTTCAATTCGCTATGCGATTATATAACTTTGCTTTTTTTTAAATAAATAGAATAATTATATTAATTATCAAGTATTATAATTATTTTAAAAAAAAGCAAAGTAATATAATTGCATAGCGAATTAAACACAGCTGTCTCTATAGTCAACCTTCCTATTTGATTGCTAGAATTAGCGAAGTTGACGAATATGGAGCTAAAATGAAGATGGAGAATACTTCGTTATCTTCGTTTTGAGGAATATGATGAATACATTCGTCATATTCGCTAATTCTACCAAGCCAACCATAGTAAACCAGGTCTAAGTTGAAATTGCAATGCAATGACTTCAAGTTATATTAATCGCATTGTGATTTCAACTTAGAGCTGGGTTTATAATGGGTCAGCTTGCTAGAATTAACGAAGTTAATGAATATGGAATATAGCAGAAGCGCTAACTTGAAATCGCAATTCGATTACTTCAAGTTATATTAATCTCATTGCGACTTCAACTTAATTCTAACATCCGACAGTACATTCTAGTATGGAGGCGTTCCCATGGCGATGGGGACGCTCCAAGAGCACAGAAGTCAGCAGAAGTGGCAACGGGCACCGACTGGAGCAGCCAGGAAGCCAGGAATCCTCAGGACAGGTAAGAACTACTGTTGGGAAGTGGGAAAGAAAAAATTAAAACATAAATATAAAAAAAAAAAAAAAGAATTTTCGAAATAGCGAATTTACAGTGCTATATTCGAAATATCCGCAAATTAGCGAAGTGCCGATATTCGCAAAAAAAAATTGCTATTCGAATATTCGCGCTCAGCACTACAAACCTATAGGAAAGTTGCACTAAATTAAAATCACAATACGCGATTATTTAAATCGCATATTAATCACGATAACTAGAATCATGACGAATATTATATTTCAACAAATATGAGACAAATATTGTAGCGAATATTCGCGAAAGTCGTCGAAATCGAATATGGCACCTCCCGCTCATCACTAGTCCCCAACAGCCACATAAAGGCTAGCACAATGCGGAAGCTGTTCTTCTTCCACCATCTCTTGTTGCTTCAGCGGGAGTGTCTTCTCTGGCATAAATATCAGGAGGATGACATAGTTGTTGCCACTGTTGTTCCTACCCACAATGATATGGAAGGGCACAACTTTCTTTCCTTCAGGGCACACCCTAGTCTTAGGGTTCTCCTACATGATGGTGGTTTGGGGTGCCCTTGATGGGGATGAATAGTGAGGTGCAAGGCAGGATCAACTGCAGAAGTGGAGGACACAATGAAGAGGCAATTTTGCTGCAGTTTTTTTACTGAATAATTAAAGGGGTTAAGCCCGTCTTTTATTGTATTTATCTATCTTGCTCTGGTGTCCTTATTCCGATGCTGCTCACATGCCCACATCCATTCTGCCGTTGTCACATCAAATCTGCTGTGAGTGACCTTCTGGCTCTCATCCTCCTCATTTGACTGTTGGACCTGTAGGCATCATAGCTTCTAATGGGGCATGCTGGGCAGTTCAGTGCATGCTAGAGGTGTTACTGACAGCATTTCCGCACTGCGCTTGTCCATCCAGTCTGCACTGCTGGCATCATTTGCGATTTACAGCTACAAGGATCTTGCTCTGTCCATAACAGTTAGCGGGCAGTCAATTGACCGCAATACGTCTGCCTGTTCCCCACTGTCCATCATCTGGTTGCTGCAGGACACAATTCTGTTCTCTTAACAGTGAAATGTCCCCACCCCCACCATTGTTTGACTTTTTTCCCCAGCTACAATAAAGATCATATTTTGCTTTGTAATGCTTCAGAGTGGCATTACCTGCTTCTGTCTTTGATTGCTAACAATAATGTCTCCTTTGTAATTAGTCCAGGTCATTTGTCACTGTGCATTTATAATGTTGTTATGCAACTGTTTTGTTCATGTAATGTGCCTGGTTCACCAGTAGGTGGCAGCAGATATATGGCAGATAGATCTTTAGATAGAATGGAACTTACCATTCCATTCCCCCCCCCCTTTTGGGCAGAAGTGGGATAGTCCTGGTTCCTACCAGAAGGCGGAGTTGCAGTTCTAGTTTATTCCAGTCTAGTCTAGACAGTGGAGCTAAAAGAATGTGCTAAGATATAGCAGTGAGGCGAAAGTTCTTCCTGTTGCAACAGGAGTCTCCCTCTCTCAGGGAAGTAGCTCATAGAGCACCATGACTCCTTACAGTCACCCCCTATCAAGAGGGGGTCAGCAGCCAAAAGCACCCCACTCCAGAGATATCAGAACAGTCCTAAAATCCAGCTACCAGACTAAATCCGAGTTTAGCACAGCAGAGCGAGAGAAAGCAGAGTACTCAAGTTTGCCTGCCAGTTTATGCCAAAGCCTGCTGCAACCAAGAGAAAGTGTGAATATTGTCTGGATGGAAGTAAATCTATCGAACTTTAAAAGAGTCTGGACTCGACTTATTCTCCACCATTACTCATCCCCTTTATTGATTCGGAGCCTAACCCTGGGGAACGACGGTACCAAGTAGAGCATCACACATAGAGAGACTATTAAGGGCCGCACAACACCACTCAGCATTCCTATAGAGCGACACATTGCACTTTATTATTTGGGGCATTTATTAATGTTTTTACGCCACTATTGTGGCTTTATAAAGTTGCAAATTATGGTACTATTTGTGCCAAATATTTGTGTGACCTTTTGAGCTTCCTGCCACTTCTAAAGTGGCAAGAATACAGGGTGCGGCTTAGAGTGCAGGAGAGGAGCCTACCATGGCTTCTCCTGCGATGTTTGCATGCAAACAGAAACAGGAAATGAACCTGCAGTGATGTCAACAAAGCAGAGAGTGGTACGGGCACAATAACATAAAATGATAAACTGACCCCAGAAAAGTTTCAACTCCAAAACTAAAATAAATGAATATTAAACTGCATATTCAATAGATTGGGAGGTTAGGGAAAATATTTGAGGTTTCACAGCCCCTTAAGTTCAGGTACCTTTTCTCAGCATGCAAGGACAGACCGTTCTTATAAGTTACAGTGTGCACAGCGGCAGTCAGAGTTAACAGTCAGAGTTGTCTTTGAAACCATCTTTTTACACTACACTTCTCTAGTTTTGTATAGGCATCCACAAATAGGAGGTGCCACACTAGTCCTTCTATGCTCCGCAGTGCGACGTGATGCAGCCGCCAGGCGGACTTCAATGTCAGATTAAGTTCTGCACTTTTTGGACAAGTTGCCGTACTCACAATATACATTTTCACAAATGTCCTCAGCAGGATGTGTATACTTTCCTTATGCAGATGGCCGTAAGTATAACATTGTTTGTGCAATCCCCCTCGACAGGTGGCACCCTAGGTGGGCACCTACCTTTGTCTACCTATCATCCTATAGCCAGCTTCTTCTGCAAGTCACAATACTTTTTTTATAATGACTATGCAGCACCAAATTTATTACATGTGCCATGCAAGGAGCGTGTTATTTCCCCAAATGTCACCCATGAGCCTGAGCAAGAGAAGCCACACGGCAGATCAGTTGTTATTCTACATCAAGCACTAAACGTCCGATAGATGTCTCATCTCCAACTACAACTGGGCTAAGAAGTCAGCAACAATGGCAGGAACATCATGGCTGCCCTGCATTCGGGGAATATACCACATGCTCCCTGCCTGGAACACATCATAAGTGTGGTTTTACAAAATTGAAAATAAATGAATTGTGGCTTGCAGAAGGCGCCGACTATGTCTGGGAGAGTGTCTGCCTGGTTTAGGCATTCCTATGTGTCTTCCTGGGCTTGCAGGAACAAAATGATCTGCCTTTGTACTACTTGATCTGAGATGTCCCAACTCGCTGCGTTTTCACCTTGCATATGTAACATGTCGGAGCGCAGGGGAAACACGTGAGCTACGGTGGGCCGATGTGGTAATAGTTCATTTGTACTCACGGTTAGCAGAGCCTCCCTGGGTCGGCAGTGCAGTGGATGGGAAGACAGCACTAAATCCTCCGGGCACTCTCGGTTGCAGGGAACACCAGCCAGATGGAAGTTGAGGTGCCCTTGATGGTAATTGGTGTTTAAGGTGCTTTGGTGGCTGGGCCCCTGTGTTCATGACGCCAGCACCGTCAGGTGCAAATGATGAGTGTAGTAGTGGAAATGATGCGGAGTCAGTTGTTATCAAACAGTTGAACATTTACTAAATCACTTGTCTACAGGCAGTCAGTACAGACACAGTTCATTGGTATGGCATACGTGATGACTCAGCAATAGGTTCAATTATTATTTTTTTTTATTATTATTCTTTATTTATAATAACAAATAACAATGATCTCCACATATATTGACAGCATACAAATGATCTGTATGGTAATCACAACAAGTAATGTAATACAACATGCAAAGGAAGATACATCAGCAGTGTGCAATAAATTATATTAGACTAAAAGCTCAATACGACATAATCTAAAGCATAGAACAGCAAGGTAAAAGCCGTGTCAGATATGAAGCAATTTAGCTACATAGGATGAAAAAGAAAAATGTCTGCTTGAAAGATGTCGGCTGGAACGTCCGGGGAGGGCCAACAACCTAGGCAACTAAGGTCAATCTTCTCCATTCTGCAGTTTTTTTACTGAATAATTAAAGGGGTTAAGCCCGTCTTTTATTGTATTTATCTATCTTGCTCTGGTGTCCTTATTCCGATGCTGCTCACATGCCCACATCCATTCTGCCGTTGTCACATCAAATCTGCTGTGAGTGACCTTCTGGCTCTCATCCTCCTCATTTGACTGTTGGACCTGTAGGCATCATAGCTTCTAATGGGGCATGCTGGGCAGTTCAGTGCATGCTAGAGGTGTTACTGACAGCATTTCCGCACTGCGCTTGTCCATCCAGTCTGCACTGCTGGCATCATTTGCGATTTACAGCTACAAGGATCTTGCTCTGTCCATAACAGTTAGCGGGCAGTCAATTGACCGCAATACGTCTGCCTGTTCCCCACTGTCCATCATCTGGTTGCTGCAGGACACAATTCTGTTCTCTTAACAGTGAAATGTCCCCACCCCCACCATTGTTTGACTTTTTTCCCCAGCTACAATAAAGATCATATTTTGCTTTGTAATGCTTCAGAGTGGCATTACCTGCTTCTGTCTTTGATTGCTAACAATAATGTCTCCTTTGTAATTAGTCCAGGTCATTTGTCACTGTGCATTTATAATGTTGTTATGCAACTGTTTTGTTCATGTAATGTGCCTGGTTCACCAGTAGGTGGCAGCAGATATATGGCAGATAGATCTTTAGATAGAATGGAACTTACCATTCCATTCCCCCCTTTGGGCAGAAGTGGGATAGTCCTGGTTCCTACCAGAAGGCGGAGTTGCAGTTCTAGTTTATTCCAGTCTAGTCTAGACAGTGGAGCTAAAAGAATGTGCTAAGATATAGCAGTGAGGCGAAAGTTCTTCCTGTTGCAACAGGAGTCTCCTCTCTCAGGGAAGTAGCTCATAGAGCACCATGACTCCTTACAGTCACCCCCTATCAAGAGGGGGTCAGCAGCCAAAAGCACCCCACTCCAGAGATATCAGAACAGTCCTAAAATCCAGCTACCAGACTAAATCCGAGTTTAGCACAGCAGAGCGAGAGAAAGCAGAGTACTCAAGTTTGCCTGCCAGTTTATGCCAAAGCCTGCTGCAACCAAGAGAAAGTGTGAATATTGTCTGGATGGAAGTAAATCTATCGAACTTTAAAAGAGTCTGGACTCGACTTATTCTCCACCATTACTCATCCCCTTTATTGATTCGGAGCCTAACCCTGGGGAACGACGGTACCAAGTAGGATCACCATGAGAGACTATTAAGGGCCGCACAACACCACTCAGCATTCCTATAGAGCGACACATTGCACTTTATTATTTGGGGCATTTATTAATGTTTTTACGCCACTATTGTGGCTTTATAAAGTTGCAAATTATGGTACTATTTGTGCCAAATATTTGTGTGACCTTTTGAGCTTCCTGCCACTTCTAAAGTGGCAAGAATACAGGGTGCGGCTTAGAGTGCAGGAGAGGAGCCTACCATGGCTTCTCCTGCGATGTTTGCATGCAAACAGAAACAGGAAATGAACCTGCAGTGATGTCAACAAAGCAGAGAGTGGTACGGGCACAATAACATAAAATGATAAACTGACCCCAGAAAAGTTTCAACTCCAAAACTAAAATAAATGAATATTAAACTGCATATTCAATAGATTGGGAGGTTAGGGAAAAATATTTGAGGTTTCACAGCCCCCTTAAGTTCAGGTACCTTTTCTCAGCATGCAAGGACAGACCGTTCTTATAAGTTACAGTGTGCACAGCGGCAGTCAGAGTTAACAGTCAGAGTTGTCTTTGAAACCATCTTTTTTACACTACACTTCTCTAGTTTTGTATAGGCATCCACAAATAGGAGGTGCCACACTAGTCCTTCTATGCTCCGCAGAGCGACGTGATGCAGCCGCCAGGCGGACTTCAATGTCAGATTAAGTTCTGCACTTTTTGGACAAGTTGCCGTACTCACAATATACATTTTCACAAATGTCCTCAGCAGGATGTGTATACTTTCCTTATGCAGATGGTCGTAAGTATAACATTGTTTGTGCAATCCCCCTCAACAGGTGGCACCCTAGGTGGGCACCTACCTTTGTCTACCTATCATCCTGAACTTGTCTCCTGGACACAGCCAGCATCTTCTGCAAGTCACAATACTTTTTTTTATAATGACTATGCAGCACCAAATTTATTACGTGTGCCATGCAAGGAGCGTGTTATTTCCCCAAATGTCACCCATGAGCCTGAGCAAGAGAAGCCACACGGCAGATCAGTTGTTATTCTACATCAAGCACTAAACCTCCGATAGATGTCTCATCTCCAACTACAACTGGGCTAAGAAGTCAGCAACAATGGCAGGAACATCATGGCTGCCCTGCATTCGGGGAATATACCACATGCTCCCTGCCTGGAACACATCATAAGTGTGGTTTTACAAAATTGAAAATAAATGAATTGTGGCTTGCAGAAGGCGCCGACTATGTCTGGTAGAGTGTCTGCCTGGTTTAGGCATTCCTATGTGTCTTCCTGGGCTTGCAGGAACAAAATGATCTGCCTTTGTACTACTTGATCTGAGATGTCCCAACTCGCTGCGTTTTCACCTTGCATATGTAACATGTCGGAGCGCAGGGAAACACGTGAGCTACGGAGGGCCGATGTGGTAATAGTTCATTTGTACTCACGGTTAGCAGAGCCTCCCTGGGTCGGCAGTGCAGTGGATGGGAAGACAGCACTAAATCCTCCGGGCACTCTCGGTTGCAGGGAACACCAGCCAGATGGAAGTTGAGGTGCCCTTGATGGTAATTGGTGTTTAAGGTGCTTTGGTGGCTGGGCCCCTGTGTTCATGACGCCAGCACCGTCAGGTGCAAATGATGAGTGTAGTAGTGGAAATGATGCGGAGTCAGTTGTTATCAAACAGTTGAACATTTACTAAATCACTTGTCTACAGGCAGTCAGTACAGACACAGTTCATTGGTATGGCATACGTGATGACTCAGCAATAGGTTCAATTATTATTTTTTTTTATTATTATTCTTTATTTATAATAACAAATAACAATGATCTCCACATATATTGACAGCATACAAATGATCTGTATGGTAATCACAACAAGTAATGTAATACAACATGCAAAGGAAGATACATCAGCAGTGTGCAATAAATTATATTAGACTAAAAGCTCAATACGACATAATCTAAAGCATAGAACAGCAAGGTAAAAGCCGTGTCAGATATGAAGCAATTTAGCTACATAGGATGAAAAAGAAAAATGTCTGCTTGAAAGATGTCGGCTGGAACGTCCGGGGAGGGCCAACAAC
>JAKVIS010001658.1:0-30274 GCA_033119425.1 Bufotes viridis
ATATTATAGGGTGCTGTATATAATGGGGTGCTGTGTACTGATATTATAGGGGTGCTGTATATAATGGGGTGCTGTATACATTGTACATATTATGGGTGCTGTGTATAATGGGGTGCTGTATACTGATATTATGGGTACTGTGTATAATGGGGTGCTGTATGCTGATATTATAGGGTGCTGTGTATAATGGGGTGCTGTGTATAATGGGGTGCTGTATGCTGATATTATAGGGTGCTGTATATAATGGGGTGCTGTATACTGATATTATAGGGTGCTGTATATAATGGGGTGCTGTATACTGACATTATAGGGTGCTGTGTATAATGAGGTGCTGTATACTGATATTATAGGGTGCTGTGTATAATGGGGTGCTGTATACTGATATTATAGGGTGCTGTGTATAATGGGGTGCTGTATACTGATATTATAGGGTGCTGTGTATAATGGGGTGCTGTATACTGATATTATAGGGTGCTGGATATAATGAGGTGCTGTATACTGACATTATAGGGTGCTGTGTATAATGGGGTGCTGTGATAATGCGGTGCTGTATGCTGATATTATAGGAGTGCTGTATATAATGGGGTGCTGTATACTGATATTATAGGTGTTGTTTATAATGGGGTGCTGTATACTGATATTATAGGGTGCTGTATATAATGGGGTGCTGTATACTGATATTATAGGGTGCTGGATATAATGAGGGTGCTGTATACTGATATTATAGGGTGCTTGTATATAATGGAGGTGCTGTATACATGATATTATAGGGTGCTGTGTATAATGGGGTGCTGTATACTGATATTATAAGTTGTTGTATATAATAGGGTGCTGTATACTGATATTATAGGGTGCTGTGTATAAATGAGGGTGCTGTATACTGATATTATAGGGTGCACTGTATATAATGGGGTGCTGTATACTGATATTATAGAGTGCTGTATATAATGGGGTGCTGTATACTGATATTATAGGGTGCTGTGTATAATGGGGTGCTGTATACTGATATTATAGGGTGTCTGTATATAATAGAGTGTACTGTATACTGATATAGGGCGCTGTGTATAATGGGGTGCTGTATACTGATATTATAAGGTGCTGTATATAATAGGGTGCTGTATACTGAATATTATAGGATTGCTGTGTATAATGGGGTGCTGTATACTGATATTATAGGGTGCTGTGTATAATGGGGTGCTGTATACCGATATTACTCAGGAGTGCTGTGCTATATATAGGGATGTGCCTGTATACTGACATTATAGGGTGCTGTATATAATGGGGTGCTGTATACTGATATTATAGGGTGCTGTATATAATGGGGTGCTGTATACTGATATTATAGGGTGCTGTATATAATGGGGTGCTGTATACTGATATTATAGGGTGCTGTATATAATGGGGTGCTGTATACTGATATTATAGGGTGCTGTATATAATGGGGTGCTGTATACTGACATTATAGGGTGCTGTGTATAATGGGGTGCTGTATACTGATATTATAGGGTGCTGTATATAATGGAGGTGCTGTATCACCGATACTATAGGGTGCTGTATATAATGGGGTGCTGTATGCTGATATTATAGGGTGCTGTGTATAATGGGGGTGCTGTATACTGATATTATAGGGTGCTGTGTATAATGGGGTGCTGTATACTGATATTATAGGGTGCTGTATATAATGGGAGTGCTGTATACTGATATTATAGAGTGCTGTGTATAATGGAGGTGCTGTATACTGATATTATAGGGTGCTGTGTATAATGGGGTGCTGTATACTGATATTATAGGGTGCTGTGTATAATGGGGTGCTGTATACTGATATTATAGGGTGCTGTATATAATGGGAGTTGCTGTATACTGATATTATAGGGTGCTGTATATAATGAGGGTGCTGTATACTGATATTATAGGTGCTGTATATAATGAGTGCTGTATGCTGATATTATAGGGTGCTGTGTATAATGGGGTGCTGTATACTGATATTATAGGGTGCTGTATATAATGGGGTGCTGTATACTGATATTATAGGAGTGCTGTATATAATGGGGTGCTGTATACTGATATTATAGGATGCTGTGTATAATAGGGTGCTGTATACTGATATTATAGGAGTTGCTGTGTATAATGGGTGCTGTATACTGATATTATAGGGTGCTGTATATAATGGGGTGCTGTATACTGATATTATAGGGTGCTGTGTATAATGGGGTGCTGTATACTGATATTATAGGGTGCTGTGTATAATGGGGTGCTGTATACTGATATTACAGGGTGCTGTGTATAATAGGGGTGCTGTATGCTGATATTATAGGGTGCTGTGTATAATGGGTGCTGTATACTGATATTATAGGGTGCTGTATATAATGGGGTGCTGTATACTGATATTATAGGTGCTGAATATAATGGGGTGCTGTATACTGATATTATAGGGTGCTGTGTATAATGGGGTGCTGTATACTGATATTATAGGGTGCTGTGTATAATAGGGTGCTGTATACTGACATTATAGGGTGCTGTGTATAATGAGTGCTGTATACTGATATTATAAGGTGCTGTATATAATGGGAGTGCTGTATACCGATATTATAGGGTGCTGTATATAATGGGGTGCTGTATACTGATATTATAGGTGCTGTGTATAATGGGTGCTGTATACTGATATTATAGGGTGCTGTATATAATGGGGTGCTGTATACTAATATTATAGGGTGCTGTATATAATGGGGTGCTGTATACTGATATTATAGGGTGCTGTGTATAATGGGGTCCTGTATGCTGATATTATAGGTGCTGTATATAATGGGGTGCTGTATACTAATATTATAGGGTGCTGTATATAATGGGTGCTGTATACTGATATTATAGGGTGCTGTGTATAATGGGGTGCTGTATACCTGATATTATATGGGTGCTGTATATAATGGGCGTGCTGGCATACCGATATTATAGGGTGTTGTATATAATGGGGTGCTGTATACTGTATGATACTAGGTGCTGTATATAATGGGGTGCTGTATGCTGATATTATAGGGTGCTGTGTATAATGGGGTGCTGTATACTGATATTATAGAAGTGCTGTATATAATGGGGTGCTGTATACCGACATTATAGGGTGCTGTGTATAATGGGGTGCTGTATACTGATATTATAGGGCGCTGCGTATAATGGGGTGCTGTATACTGATATTATAGGGTGCTGTGTATAATGGGGTGCTGTATACTGATATTATAGGGTGCTGTATATAATGGGGTGCTGTATACTGATATTATAGGGTGCTGTATATAATGGGGTGCTGTATACTGATATTATAGGGTGCTGTGTATAATGGGGTGCTGTATGCTGATATTATAGGGTGCTGTGTATAATGGGGTGCTGTATGCTGATATTATAGGGTGCTGTGATATAATGGGGTGCTGTATACTGATATTATAGGGTGCTGTAGATATAATGGGGTGCAGTATACTGATATTATAGGAGTGCTGGATATAATGGGGTGCAGTATACTGATATTATAGAGGTGCTGTGTATAATGGGGTGCTGTATACTGATATTATAGGGTGCTGTGTATAATGGGGTGCTGTATGCTGATATTATAGGGTGCTGTATATAATGGGATTTGTATGCTCCGATATCACAGGAGTGCTGTATATAATAGGGTGCTGTGTATAATGGGGTGCTGTATACTGATATTATAGGGTGCTGGATATAATGGAGGAGTGCTGTATACTGATATTATAGGGCGCTGTATATAATGGAGGTGCTGTATACTGATATCATAGGGTGCTGTATATAATAGGGTGCTGTGTATAATGGGGTGCTGTATACTGATATTATAGGGTGCTGTATATAATAGGGTGCCAGTATAGTGATATTATAGGGTGCTGTGTATAATAGAGGGTGCTGTATACTGATATTATAGGGTGCTGTATATAATAGGGTGCTGTATACTGATATCATAGGGTGCTGTATATAATAGGGTGCTGTGTATAATGGGGTGCTGTATACTGATATTATAGAGTGCTGTATATAATGGGGTGCTGTATACTGATATTATAGGGCTGCTGTGTATAATGGGGTGCTGTATACTGATATTATAGGGCGCTGTATATAATGGGAGTGCTGTATACTGATATTATAGGGTTGCTGTGTTATAATAGGATTGCTGTATACCTGATATTATAGGGTGCTGTATATAATGAGGGTGCTGTATGCTGATATTATAGGAGTGCTGTATATAATAGGGTGCTGTATACTGATATTATAGGGTGCTGTATATAATGGGGTGCTGTATACTGATATTATAGGGTGCTGTGTATAATGGGGTGCTGTATACCGATATTATAGGGTGCTGTATATATACATGAGAGTGCTGTATGCACAATATTATAAGTGCTGTATACTGAATATTATAGGGTGCTGTGTATAATGGGGTGCTGTATACTGATATTATAGGGTGCTGTATATAATGGGGTGCTGTATACTGAATATTATAGGGTGCTGTGTATAATGGAGGTGCTGTATACTGATATTATAGGGTGCTGTATATAATGGGGTGCTGTATACCTGATATTATGAGTGTCTGTGTATAATGGGGTGCTGTATACTGAGTATTATAGGGTGCTGTGTATAATAGGGTGCTGTATACTGATATTATAGGGTGCTGTATATAATGGGGTGCTGTATACTGATATTATAGGGCGCTGTGTATAATGGGGTGCTGTATACTGATATTATAGGGTGCTGTGTATAATGGGGTGCTGTATACTGATATTATAGGGTGCTGTGTATAATGGGGTGCTGTATACTGATATTATAGGGTGCTGTATATAATGGGGTGCTGATGCTATAATGGGGTGCTGTGTATAATGGGGTGCTGTATACTGATATTATAGGGTTCTGTGTATAATGGGGTGCTGTATGCTGATATTATAGGGTGCTGGTATAATGGGGTCCTGTATACTGATATTATAGGAGTGCTGGATATAATGGGGTGCTGTATACTGATATTATAGGGTGCTGTATATAATGGGGTGCTGTATACTGATATTATAGGGTGCTGTATATAATGGGAGTACTGTATACTGATATTATAGAGTGTTGTTTATAATGAGGTGCTGTATACTGATATTATAGGGTGCTGTATATAATAGGGTGCTGTATACTGATATTATAAGTGCTGTATATAATGGGGTGCTGTATACTGATATTATAGGGTGCTGTGTATAATGGGGTGCTGTATACTGATATTATAGGGTGCTGTGTATAATGGGGTGCTGTATACTGATATTATAGGGTGCTGTGTATAATGGGGTGCTGTATACTGATATTATAGGGTGCTGTGTATAATGGGGTGCTGTATACTGATATTATAGGGTGCTGAGATATAATGGGGTGCTGTATACCGATATTATAGGGTGCTGTATATAATGGGGTGCTGTATACTGATATTATAGGGTGCTGTATATAATGGGGTGCTGTATACTAATATTATAGGGTACTGTGTATAATGGGGTGCTGTATACTGATATTATAGGGTGCTGTGTATAATGGGGTGCTGTATACTGATATTATAGGGTGCTGGATATAATGGGGTGCAGTATACTGATATTATAGGGTGCTGTATATAATGGGGTGCTGTATACTGATATTATAGAGGTGCTGTATATAATGAGGGTGCTGTATACTGATATTATAGGGTGCTGTGTATAATGGGGTGCTGTATACTGATATTATAGGGTGCTGTATATAATGGGGTGCTGTATACTGATATTATAGGGTGCTGTATATAATGGGGTGCTGTATACTGACATTATAGGGCGCTGTGTATAATGGGGTGCTGTATGCTGATATTATAGGGTGCTGTGTATAATGGGGTGCTGTATGCTGATATTATAGGGTGCTGTATATAATAGGGTGCTGTATACTAATATTATAAGGTACTGTGTATAATGGGGTGCTGTATACTGATATTATAGAGTGCTGTATATAATGGGGTGCTGTATACTGATATTATAGGGTGCTGTGTATAATGGGGTGCTGTATACTGATATTATAGGGCGCTGTGTATAATGGGGTGCTGTATACTAATATTATAGGGTGCTGTGTATAATGGGGTGCTGTATACTGATATTATAGGGTGCTGTATATAATGGGGTGCTGTATACTGATATTATAGGGTGCTGTGTATAATGGGGTGCTGTATACTGATATTATAGGGTGCTGTGTATAATAGGGTGCTGTATACTGATATTATAGGGTGCTGTGTATAATGGGGTGCTGTATACTGATATTATAGGAGTGCTGTGTATAATGGGGTGCTGTATACTGATATTATAGGGTGCTGTATATAATGGGGTGCTGTATACTGATATTATAGGTTGCTGTGTATAATGGGGTGCTGTATACTGATATTATAGGGTGCTGTGTATAATGGGGTGCTGTATACTGATATTATAGGGTGCTGTGTATAATGGGGTGCTGTATACTGATATTATAGGGTGCTGTATATAATGGGGTGCTGTATACTGATATTATAGGGTGCTAGTATATAATAAGTGCTGTATACTGATATTGCAAGTGCTGTATATAATGGGGTGCTGTATACTGATGTTATAGGGTGCTGTATGTATAATGGGGTGCTGTATACCGATATTATAGGGTGCTGTATATAATGGGGTGCTGTATACTGATATTATAGGGTGCTGTGTATAATGGGGTGCTGTATACTGATATTATAGGGTGCTGTATATAATGGGGTGCTGTATACTGATATTATAGGGTGCTGTATATAATGGGGTGCAGTATACTGATATTATAGGGTGCTGTATATAATGGGGTGCTGTATACTGATATTATAGGGTGCTGTATATAATGGGGTGCTGTATACTGATATTATAAGTCGCTGTATATAATGGGGTGCTATACCGATATTATAGGGTGCTGTATATAATGGAGTCCTGTATACTGATATTATAGGGTGCTGTATATAATGGGGTGCTGTATACTGATATTATAGGGTGCTGTATATAATGGGGTGCTAGTATACTGATATTATAGGGTGCTGTGTATACTGTGAGGTCTGCTGTATACTGATATTATCAGGGTGCTGTATATAATTGGAGAGTCTGCTCGTTCATCCACTTGGGACATTCATACTTCAGAGGTGCCTGTGTATAATGGGGTGCTGTATGCTGATATTATAGGGTGCTGTATATAATGGGTGCTGTATACTGATATTATAGAGGTGTTGTTTATAATGGGTGCTGTATACTGATATTATAGGGTGCTGTATATAATGGGGTGCTGTATACTAATATTATAGGAGTGCTGTATATAATGGGGTGCTGCTATACCGATATTATAGGGTGCTGTATATAATGAGGTGCTGTATACTGATATTATAGAGGTGCTGTATATAATGGGGTGCTGTATACCGATATTATAGGGTGCTGTATATAATGGGGTGCTGTATGCTGATATTATAGGGTGCTTCGTATATAATGGGGTGCTGTATACTGATATTATAGGGTGCTGTATATAATGGGGTGCTGTATACTGATATTATAGAGTGCTGTTTATAATGGGGTGCTGTATACTGATATTATAGGGTGCTGTATATAATGGGGTGCTGTATACTAATATTATAGGGTGCTGTATATAATGGGGTGCTGTATACCGATATTATAGGGTGCTGTATATAATGGGGTGCTGTATACTGATATTATAGAGTTGCTAGTATATAATGAGTTCTGTATACTGATATTATAGGGTGCTGTATATAATGGGGTGCTGTATACTGACATTATAGGGTGCTGTAGTATAATGGGGTGCTGTATACTGATATTATAGGGTGCTGTATATAATGGGGTGCTGTATACTGATATTATAGGTGCTGTATATAATGGGGTGCTGTATACTGATATTATAGGGCGCTGTGTATAATGGGTGCTGTATACTGATATTATAGGGTGCTGGATATAATGGGGTGCTGTATGCTGATATTATAGGGTGCTGTATATAATGGGGTGCTGTATACTAATATTATAGGGTGCTGTATATAATAGGGTGCTGTATACCGATATTATAGGGTGCTGTATATAATGGGGTGCTGTATACTGATATTATAGGGTGCTGTGTATAATGGGGTGCTGTATACTGATATTATAGGGTGCTGTATATAATGGGGTGCTGTATACTGATATTATAGGTGCTGTATATAATGGAGTGCTGTATACTGATATTATAGGGTGCTGTGTATAATGGGGTGCTGTATACTGATATTATAGGGTGCTGTTTATAATGGGGTGCTGTATACTGATATTATAGGGTGCTGTATATAATGGGGTGCTGTATACCGATATTATAGGGTGCTGTTATAATGGGGTGCTGTATACTGATATTATAGGGTGCTGTGTATAATGGGGTGCTGTATACTGATATTATAGGAGTGCTGTATATAATGGGGTGCTGTATACTGATATTATAGGGTGCTGTATATAATGAGGTGCTGTATACTGATATTATAGGGTGCTGTATATAATGGGGTGCTGTATACTGATATTATAGGGTGCTGTGTATAATGGGGTGCTGTATACTGATATTATAGGGTGCTGTATATAATGGGGTGCTGTATACTGATATTATAGGGTGCTGTATATAATGGGGTGCTGTATACTGATATTATAGGGTGCTGTATATAATGGGGTGCTGTATACTGATATTATAGGGTGCTGTATATAATGGGGTGCTGTATACTGATATTATAGGGTGCTGTATATAATGAGGTGCTGTATACTGATATTATAGGGTGCTGTATATAATGGGTGCTGCATACTGATATTATAGAGGTATTGTATATATAATGGGGTGCTGTATACTAATATTATAGGGTGCTGTATATAATGGGAGTGCTGTATACTGATATTATAGGGTGCTGTGTATAATGGGGTGCTGTATACTGATATTATAGAGTGCTGTGATATAATGGGGTGCTGTATACTGATATTATAGGGTGCTGTATATAATGGGGTGCTGTATACTGATATTATAGGGTGCTGTATATAATGGGGTGCTGTATACTGATATTATAGGGTGCTGTGTATAATGGGGTGCTGTATACTGATATTATAGGGTGCTGTATATAATGGGGTGCTGTATACTGATATTATAGGGTGCTGTGTATAATGGGGTGCTGTATACTGATATTATAGAGGTGCTGTATATAATGGGGTGCTGTATACTGATATTATAGGGTGCTGTATATAATGGGGTGCTGTATACTGATATTATAGGGTGCTGTGTATAATGGGGTGCTGTATACTGATATTATAGAGTGCTGTATATAATGGGGTGCTGTATACTGATATTATAGGGTGCTGTATATAATGGGGTGCTGTATACTGATATTATAGGGTGCTGTATATAATGGGGTGCTGTATACTGATATTATAGGGTGCTGTGTATAATGGGGTGCTGTATACTGATATTATAGGGTGCTGTGTATAATGGGGTGCTGTATACTGATATTATAGGGTGCTGGATATAATGGGTTGCAGTATACTGATATTATAGGGTGCTGTATATAATGGGGTGCTGTATACTGATATTATAGGGTGCTGTGTATAATGGGGTGCTGTATACTGACATTATAGGGTGCTGTGTATAATGGGGTGCTGTATGCTGATATTATAGGGTGCTGGATATAATGGGGTGCAGTATACTGATATTATAGGGTGCTGTATATAATGGGGTGCTGTATACTGATATTATAGGGTGCTGTGTATAATGGGGTGCTGTATACTGACATTATAGGGTGCTGTGTATAATGGGGTGCTGTATACTGACATTATAGGGTGCTGTATATAATGGGGTGCTGTATACTGATATTATAGGGTATTGTATATAATGGGGTGCTGTATACTAATATTATAGGGTGCTGTGTATAATGGGGTGCTGTATACTGATATTATAGGGTGCTGTATATAATGGGGTGCTGTATACTGATATTATAGGGTGCTGGATATAATGGGGTGCTGTATACTGATATTATAGGGTGCTGTATATAATGGGGTGCTGTATACTGATATTATAGGGTGCTGTATATAATGGGGTGCTGTATACTGATATTATAGGGTGCTGTGTATAATGGGGTGCTGTATACTGATATTATAGGGTGCTGGATATAATGGGGTGCAGTATACTGATATTATAGGGTGCTGTATATAATGGGGTGCTGTATACTGATATTATAGGGTGCTGTGTATAATGGGGTGCTGTATACTGATATTATAGGGTGCTGTGTATAATGGGGTGCTGTATACTGATATTATAGGGTGCTGTGATATAATGGGGTGCTGTATACTGATATTATAGGGTGCTGTATATAATGGGGTGCTGTATACTGATATTATAGGGTGCTGTATATAATGGGGTGCTGTATACTGATATTATAGGGTGCTGTATATAATGGGGTGCTGTATACTGATATTATAGGGTGCTGGATATAATGGGGTGCAGTATACTGATATTATAGGGTGCTGTATATAATGGGGTGCTGTATACTGATATTATAGGGTGCTGTGTATAATGGGGTGCTGTATACTGATATTATAGGGTGCTGTATATAATGGGGTGCTGTATACTGATATTATAGGGTGCTGTATATAATGGGGTGCAGTATACTGATATTATAGGGTGCTGTATATAATGGGGTGCTGTATACTGATATTATAGGGTGATGTGTATAATGGGGTGCTGTATACTGATATTATAGAGTGCTGTGTATAATAGGGTGCTGTATACTGATATTATAGGGTGCTGTATATAATGGGGTGCTGTATACTGATATTATAGGGCGCTGTGTATAATGGGGTGCTGTATACTGATATAGGGTGTTGTTCATAATGGGGTGCTGTATACTGATATTATAGGGTGCTGTATATAATGGGGTGCTGTATACCGATATTATAGGGTGCTGTATATAATGGGGTGCTGTATACTGATATTATAGGGTGCTGTGTATAATGGGGTGCTGTATACTGATATTATAGGGTGCTGTATATAATGGGGTGCTGTATACTGATATTATAGGGTGCTGTATATAATGGGGTGCTGTATACTGATATTATAGGGTGCTGTATATAATGGGGTGCTTTATACTGATATTATAGGGTGCTGTGTATAATGGGGTGCTGTATACTGATATTATAGGGTGCTGTATATAATGGGGTGCTGTATACTGATATTATAGGGTGCTGTATATAATGGGGTGCTGTATACTGATATTATAGGGTGCTGTATATAATGGGGTGCTGTATACTGATATTATAGGGTGCTGTATATAATGGGGTGCTGTATACTAATATTATAGGGTACTGTATATAATGGGGTGCTGTATACTGATATTATAGGGTGCTGTGTATAATGGGGTGCTGTATACTGATATTATAGGGTGCTGTATATAATGGGGTGCTGTATACTGATATTATAGGGTATTGTATATAATGGGGTGCTGTATACTAATATTATAGGGTGCTGTGTATAATGGGGTGCTGTATACTGATATTATAGGGTGCTGTGTATAATGGGGTGCTGTATACTGATATTATAGGGTGCTGGATATAATGGGGTGCTGTATACTGATATTATAGGGTGCTGTGTATAATGGGGTGCTGTATACTGATATTATAGGGTGCTGTGTATAATGGGGTGCTGTATACTGATATTATAGGGTGCTGTGTATAATGGGGTGCTGTATACTGATATTATAGGGTGCTGTATATAATGGGGTGCTGTATACTGATATTATAGGGTGCTGTGTATAATGGGGTGCTGTATACTGATATTATAGGGTGCTGTATATAATGGGGTGCTGTATACTGATATTATAGGGTGCTGTATATAATGGGGTGCTGTATACTAATATTATAGGGTGCTGTGTATAATGGGGTGCTGTATACTGATATTATAGGGTGCTGTATATAATGGGGTGCTGTATACTGATATTATAGGGTGCTGGATATAATGGGGTGCTGTATACTGATATTATAGGGTGCTGTATATAATGGGGTGCTGTATACTGATATTATAGGGTGCTGTGTATAATGGGGTGCTGTATACTGATATTATAGGGTGCTGTGTATAATGGGGTGCTGTATACTGATATTATAGGGTGCTGGATATAATGGGGTGCAGTATACTGATATTATAGGGTGCTGTATATAATGGGGTGCTGTATACTGATATTATAGGGTGCTGTGTATAATGGGGTGCTGTATACTGATATTATAGGGTGCTGTATATAATGGGGTGCTGTATACTGATATTATAGGGTGCTGGATATAATGGGGTGCTGTATACTGATATTATAGGGTGCTGTATATAATGGGGTCCTGTATACTGATATTATAGGGTGCTGTGTATAATGGGGTGCTGTATACTGATATTATAGGGTGCTGTATATAATGGGGTGCTGTATACTAATATTATAGGGTGCTGGATATAATGGGGTGCAGTATACTGATATTATAGGGTGCTGTATATAATGGGGTGCTGTATACTGATATTATAGGGTGCTGTATACTGAGATTATAGGGTGCTGTGTATAATGGGGTGCTGTATACTGATATTATAGAGTGCTGTGTATAATAGGGTGCTGTATACTGATATTATACGGTGCTGTATATAATGGGGTGCTGTATACTGATATTATAGGGTGCTGTATATAATGGGGTGCTGTATACCGATATTATAGGGTGCTGTATATAATGGGGTGCTGTATACTGATATTATAGGGTGCTGGATATAATGGGGTGCAGTATACTGATATTATAGGGTGCTGTATATAATGGGGTGCTGTATACTGATATTATAGGGTGCTGTGTATAATGGGGTGCTGTATACTGATATTATAGGGTGCTGTATATAATGGGGTGCTGTATACTGATATTATAGGGTGCTGGATATAATGGGGTGCAGTATACTGATATTATAGGGTGCTGTATATAATGGGGTGCTGTATACTGATATTATAGGGTGCTGTATACTGATATTATAGGGTGCTGTATATAATGGGGTGCTGTATACTGATATTATAGGGTGCTGTATACTGATATTATACGGTGCTGTATATAATGGGGTGCTGTATACTGATATTATAGGGTGATGTGTATAATGGGGTGCTGTATACTGATATTATAGAGTGCTGTGTATAATAGGGTGCTGTATACTGATATTATAGGGTGCTGTGTATAATGGGGTGCTGTATGCTGATATTATAGGGTGTTTGGGGTGTAGTAGATGGATACGTATTTGCAGGGATGCCATGGGCGGTGTCGTTACGCTCTGCGCCACCTCCGTCTCTCATATGGGGAGTGTCAGACTGAATAGAGGGGGCAGTCCGAGGTCAGTGTGGAGTCGGGGTCCCTGGAGGGAGGGTGGGCCCCTGCAGCTGACAGAAAAAGAATATTTACTATGAGAAAAGAGGAGTCTGGAATCCCTGGGAGCGGCCATGACCTCACCCTGTGATCACATGACACATAGGTCATACATCATACATGTTCCCGGCAGTACAGGGCAGTTGCCAGGAGACACTGAACCTGTCGGGGTCCAAAATAGATGGTTGACAGCCTGCTGCAAGAGCGACACACTGTGGAGGCTCCGTGTAATGACAGCAGGCCCTGAGCCAGTGCAAACTGTACCAAGCATCCAGCACTGAGCATAATAATGTACCCGGCACTGAGCGTAACAATGTACCCGGCACTGAGCGTAACAATGTACCCGGCACTGAGCGTAACAATGTATCCGGCACTGAGCGTAACAATGTATCCGGCACTGAGCGTAACAATGTACCCGGCACTGAGCGTAACAATGTACCCGGCACTGAGCGTAACAATGTATCCGGCACTGAGCGTAACAATGTATCCGGCACTGAGCGTAACAATGTACCCGGCACTGAGCGTAACAATGTACCCGGCACTGAGCGTAACAATGTATCCGGCACTGAGCGTAACAATGTATCCAGCACTGAGCGTAACAATGTACCCGGCACTGAGCGTAACAATGTACCCGGCACTGAGCGTAACAATGTATCCGGCACTGAGTGTAACAATGTATCCAGCACTGAGCGTAACAATGTATCCGGCACTTAGTGTAACAATGTACCCGGCACTGAGTGTAAAATGTACCCGGCACTGAGTGTAACAATGTACCCGGCACTGAGCGTAACAATGTATCCAGCACTGGAGTGTAACAATGTATCCGGCACTTAGTGTAACAATGTACCCGGCACTGAGTGTAAAAATGTACCCGGCACTGAGTGTAACAATGTACCCGGCACTGAGCGTAACAATGTACCCGGCACTGAGCGTAACAATGTACCCGGCACTGAGCGTAACAATGTACCCGGCACTGAGCGTAACAATGTACCCGGCACTGAGCGTAACAATGTACCCGGCACTGAGCGTAACAATGTATCCGGCACTGAGCGTAACAATGTATCCGGCACTGAGCGTAACAATGTACCCGGCACTGAGCGTAACAATGTATCCGGCACTTAGTGTAACAATGTACCCGGCACTGAGTGTAAAAATGTACCCGGCACTGAGTGTAACAATGTACCCGGCACTGAGCGTAACAATGTACCCGGCACTGAGCGTAACAATGTACCCGGCACTGAGCGTAACAATGTACCCGGCACTGAGCGTAACAATGTATCCGGCACTGAGCGTAACAATGTATCCGGCACTGAGCGTAACAATGTACCCGGCACTGAGCGTAACAATGTATCCGGCACTGAGCGTAACAATGTATCCGGCACTGAGCGTAACAATGTACCCGGCACTGAGCGTAACAATGTATCCGGCACTGAGCGTAACAATGTATCCGGCACTGAGTGTAACAACGTAGCCGGCACTGAGCGTAACAATGTAGCCGGCACTGGGTGTTACATTGTATCCATCACCAAGTGTAACATTGTTCTTTTCCGCAGCGTACCAGCTCATCACCGTGATCATAGCGGCTGGCGGCGGCGGACTCCTCCTCATCCTGGTCGTTGCGCTGGCAGTCACTTGTTGCAGGTCTGTATTCCATTTTGCTCCCCAGTAGAATGCCTTCCAGACTACTTCCCCAGTAACCGCCTCATAGTCGCCCCACGTTCACACGGCGGGGGTCAATACTTGCACAATAAAAACCCAATCTTCCCTGATTTCCAGGAAAAGCAAACATGACATCAGTAAACTGATCTTCAAGAGCGGAGATTTCCAGATGTCTCCTTATGCTGAATATCCGAAACGCAGCGGTCATCATCAGAATGGGGCGAGAGACGATTGAGATGCAAGAGAACGGCAGCACCAAGAACCTGCTGCAGATGACGGACGTCTACTATTCGGTGAGTTCACCGTGGGGGGTCAGCGGGCGACGTCTAATGATCCCGACAAGCTCTCCATATCACCCTATAATGTCCTCCAGATCACCCTATAATGTCCTCCATATCACCCTATAATGTCCTCCATATCACCCTATCCTCCGGCACCTCAGCTGCTATAAAACTACAACTCCCAGCATGGAAACTTACTCGGCTGTTCTTGTAAGACCCAATGAAGTGAAAGGAGGATTCTGTGAGTTGTAGTTTCAGAACAGCTGCAGTGCCAGAGGTTGCTGATCCCTGCCCTATATACTGTCCTCTTTATTATTTGGTACTGTATACTGCCCTATATAATGTCCTCTGTATTACCCGAAACTCTATACTGCCCTATATACTGTCCTCTGTATTACCCGATACGCTATACTGCCCTATATAATGTCCTCTGTATTACCTGACACTCTATACTGCCCTATATACTGTCCTCTGTATTACCCGATATGCTATACTGCCCTATATATTGTCCTCTGTATTACCCGGTACTGTATACTGCCCTATATACTGTCCTCTGTATTACCCGGTACTGTATACTGCCCTATATAATGTCCTCTGTATTACCTGGTACTGTATACTGCCCTATATACTGTCCTCTGTATTACCCGGTACTGTATACTGCCCTATATAATGTCCTCTGTATTACCCGATACACTATACTGCCCTATATACTGTCCTCTGTATTACCTGGTACTGTATACTGCCCTATATAATGTCCTCTGTATTACCTGGTACTGTATACTGCCCTATATACTGTCTTCTGTATTACCCGGTACTGTATACTGCCCTATATATTGTCCTCTGTATTACCTGGTACTGTATACTGCCCTATATACTGTCCTCTGTATTACCCGGTACTGTATACTGCCCTATATAATGTCCTCTGTATTACCTGGTACTGTATACTGCCCTATATACTGTCCTCTGTATTACCTGGTACTGTATACTGCCCTATATAATGTCCCCTGTATTACCCAGTACTGTATACTGCCCTATATACTGTCCTCTGTATTACCAGGTACTGTATACTGCCCTTTATAATGTCCTCTGTATTACCCGACACTCTATACTGCACTATATACTGTCCTCTGTATTATCCGACACTATATACTGCCCTATATACTGTCCTCTGTATTACCCGACACTCTATACTGCCCTATATAATGTCCCCTGTATTACCCGTTACTGTAGACTGCACTATATAATGTCCTCTGTATTACCCGACACTCTATACTGCCCTATATAATGTCCCCTGTATTACCCGGTACTGTATATTGCCCTATATAATGTCCTCTGTATTGCCGGGACTGTATACTGTCTTATATACTGTCCTCTGTATTGCCCGGTACTGTATACTGTCCTATATAATGTACTCTGTATTGCCCGATACGGTATACTGTCCTCTGCATTACCCAATACTGTATACTGTCCTATATACCGTGCTCTGTATTGCCCGGTACTGTATATTGTCCTATATAATGTCCTCTGTATTGCCCGGTACTGCATACTGCCCTATATACTGTACAGTGTCCTATATACTGTCCTCTGTATTGCCTAGTACTGTATACTGTCCGGTATACTGTCCCCTGTATATTGTCCTGTCTACTGTTCTATATACTGTCATATATTGTTTCCTCTGTATTGCCCGATACTGTATACTGTCCTATATACTGTACAGTGTCCTGTATACTGTCCTCTGTATACTTTCCTATATACTGTCCTCTGTATTGCCCAGTACTGTATACTGTCCTGTATACTGTCCTCTGTATTGCTTAGTACTGTATACTGTCCTGTATATTGTCCTATATACTGTCCTCTGTATTGCCCGGTCCTGTATACTGTCCTGTATACTGTCCTATATACTGTCCTCTGTATTGTCTGGTACTGTATACTGTTCTATATACTGTCCTGTATACTGTTCCCTGTATTGTCTAGTATTGTATACTGTCCTATTTACTGTCCTCTGTATTGCCTGGTACTGTATACTGTCCTCTGTATTGCCTGGTACTGTATACTGTCCTCCGTATACTTTCCTATATACTGTCCTCTTTATTGCCCAGTACTGTATACTATCCTATATACTGTCCTCTGTATTGCCTGGTACTGTATACTGTCCTCTGTATGCTGTCCTATATACTGTCCTCTGTATACTGTCCTGTATACTGTCCTCTGTATTGCCTGGTACTGTATACTGTCCTCTGTATTGCCTGGTACTGTTTACTGTCCTCGGTATACTTTCCTATATACTGTCCTCTGTATACTGTCCTATATACTGTCCTCTGTATTGCCTGGTACTGTATACTGTCCTCTGTATGCTGCCCTATATACTGTCCTGTATACTGTCCTCTGTATTGCCTGGTACTGTATACTGTCCTATATACTGTCCTCTGTATTGCCTGGTACTGTATACTGTCCTTTATACTGTCCTCTGTATTGCCTGGTACTGTATACTGTCCTATATACTGTCCTATATACTGTCCTCTGTATTGCTTGGTACTGTATACTGTCCTCTGTATGCTGTCCTATATACTGTCCTCTGTATGCTGTCCTATATACTGTCCTCTGTATACTGTCCTGTATACTGTCCTCTGTATTGCCTGGTACTGTATACTGCCCTCTGTATACTGTCCTCTGTATTGCCTGGTACTGTATACTGCCCTCTGTATACTGTCCTGTATACTGTCCTCTGTATTGCCTGGTACTGTATACTGTCCTCTGTATACTGTCCTTTGTATACTTTCCTGTATACTGTCCTCTGTATTGCCTGGTACTGTTTACTGTCCTCTGTATACTTTCCTATATACTGTCCTCTGTATACTGTCCTATATACTGTCCTCTGTATACTGTCCTATATACTGTCCTCTGTATTGCCTGGTACTGTATACTGTCCTTTATACTGTCCTCTGTATTGCCTGGTACTGTATACTGTCCTCTGTATACTGTCCTATATACTGTCCTCTGTATACTGTCCTCTGTATTGACTGGTACTGTATACTGTCCTCTGTATGCTGTCCTATATACTGTCCTCTGTATACTGTCCTGTATACTGTCCTTTATATTGCCTGGTACTGTATACTGTCCTCTGTATGCTGTCCTATATACTGTCCTCTGTATACTGACCTGTATACTGTCCTCTGTATACTGTCCTCTGTATTGCCTGGTACTGTATACTGTCCTCTGTATACTGTCCTGTATACTGTCCTCTGTATTGCCTGGTACTGTATACTATCCTCTGTATTGCCTGGTACTGTATACTGTCCTCTGTATGCTGTCCTATATACTGTCCTATATACTGTCCTCTATATTGCCTGGTACTGTATCCTGTCCTCTGTATGCTGTCCTATATACTGTCCTGTATACTGTCCTCTGTATACTGTCCTCTGTATTGCCTGGTACTGTATACTGTCCTCTGTATTGCCTGGTACTGTATACTGTCCTCTGTATTGCCTGGTACTGTTTACTGTCCTCTGTATACTTTCCTATATACTGCCCTGTATACTGTCCTTTGTATACTGTCCTATATACTGTCCTCTGTATTGCCTGGTACTGTATACTGTCCTATATACTGTCCTCTGTATACTGTCCTATATACTGTCCTCTGTATTGCCTGGTACTGTATAATGCCCTATATAATGTTCTCTGTATTGCCCGGTACTGCATACTGCCCTATATACTGTACAGTGTCCTATATACTGTCCTCTGTATTGCCTAGTACTGTATACTGTCCGGTATACTGTCCCCTGTATATTGTCCTGTCTACTGTTCTATATACTGTCATATATTGTTTCCTCTGTATTGCCCGATACTGTATACTGTCCTATATACTGTACAGTGTCCTGTATACTGTCCTCTGTATACTTTCCTATATACTGTCCTCTGTATTGCTCCAGTACTGTATACTGTCCTGTATACTGTCCTCTGTATTGCTTAGTACTGTATACTGTCCTGTATATTGTCCTATATACTGTCCTCTGTATTGCTCGGTCCTGTATACTGTCCTGTATACTGTCCTATATACTGTCCTCTGTATTGTCTGGTACTGTATACTGTTCTATATACTGTCCTGTATACTGTTCCCTGTATTGTCTAGTATTGTATACTGTCCTATTTACTGTCCTCTGTATTGCCTGGTACTGTATACTGTCCTCTGTATTGCCTGGTACTGTATACTGTCCTCCGTATACTTTCCTATATACTGTCCTCTTTATTGCCCAGTACTGTATACTATCCTATATACTGTCCTCTGTATTGCCTGGTACTGTATACTGTCCTCTGTATGCTGTCCTATATACTGTCCTCTGTATACTGTCCTGTATACTGTCCTCTGTATTGCCTGGTACTGTATACTGTCCTCTGTATTGCCTGGTACTGTTTACTGTCCTCTGTATACTTTCCTATATACTGTCCTCTGTATACTGTCCTATATACTGTCCTCTGTATTGCCTGGTACTGTATACTGTCCTCTGTATGCTGCCCTATATACTGTCCTGTATACTGTCCTCTGTATTGCCTGGTACTGTATACTGTCCTATATACTGTCCTCTGTATTGCCTGGTACTGTATACTGTCCTTTATACTGTCCTCTGTATTGCCTGGTACTGTATACTGTCCTATATACTGTCCTCTGTATACTGTCCTATATACTGTCCTCTGTATTGCTTGGTACTGTATACTGTCCTCTGTATGCTGTCCTATATACTGTCCTCTGTATGCTGTCCTATATACTGTCCTCTGTATACTGTCCTGTATACTGTCCTCTGTATTGCCTGGTACTGTATACTGCCCTCTGTATACTGTCCTGTATACTGTCCTCTGTATTGCCTGGTACTGTATACTGCCCTCTGTATACTGTCCTGTATACTGTCCTCTGTATTGCCTGGTACTGTATACTGTCCTCTGTATACTGTCCTTTGTATACTTTCCTGTATACTGTCCTCTGTATTGCCTGGTACTGTATACTGTCCTCTGTATTGCCTGGTACTGTTTACTGTCCTCTGTATACTTTCCTATATACTGTCCTCTGTATACTGTCCTATATACTGTCCTCTGTATACTGTCCTATATACTGTCTTCTGTATTGCCTGGTACTGTATACTGTCCTCTGTATTGCCTGGTACTGTATACTGTCCTTTATACTGTCCTCTGTATTGCCTGGTACTGTATACTGTCCTCTGTATACTGTCCTATATACTGTCCTCTGTATACTGTCCTCTGTATTGACTGGTACTGTATACTGTCCTCTGTATGCTGTCCTATATACTGTCCTCTGTATACTGTCCTGTATACTGTCCTTTATATTGCCTGGTACTGTATACTGTCCTCTGTATGCTGTCCTATATACTGTCCTCTGTATACTGACCTGTATACTGTCCTCTGTATACTGTCCTCTGTATTGCCTGGTACTGTATACTGTCCTCTGTATACTGTCCTGTATACTGTCCTCTGTATTGCCTGGTACTGTATACTATCCTCTGTATTGCCTGGTACTGTATACTGTCCTCTGTATGCTGTCCTATATACTGTCCTATATACTGTCCTCTATATTGCCTGGTACTGTATCCTGTCCTCTGTATGCTGTCCTATATACTGTCCTGTATAATGTCCTCTGTATACTGTCCTCTGTATTGCCTGGTACTGTATACTGTCCTCTGTATACTGTCCTCTGTATTGCCTGGTACTGTATACTGTCCTCTGTATTGCCTGGTACTGTTTACTGTCCTCTGTATACTTTCCTATATACTGTCCTGTATACTGTCCTTTGTATACTGTCCTATATACTGTCCTCTGTATTGCCTGGTACTGTATACTGTCCTATATACTGTCCTCTGTATACTGTCCTATATACTGTCCTCTGTATTGCCTGGTACTGTATAATGCCCTATATAATGTTCTCTGTATTGCCCGGTACTGCATACTGCCCTATATACTGTACAGTGTCCTATATACTGTCCTCTGTATTGCCTAGTACTGTATACTGTCCGGTATACTGTCCCCTGTATATTGTCCTGTCTACTGTTCCTATATACTGTCATATATTGTTTCCTCTGTATTGCCCGATACTGTATACTGTCCTATATACTGTACAGTGTCCTGTATACTGTCCTCTGTATACTTTCCTATATACTGTCCTCTGTATTGCCCAGTACTGTATACTGTCCTGTATACTGTCCTCTGTATTGCTTAGTACTGTATACTGTCCTGTATATTGTCCTATATACTGTCCTCTATATTGCCCGGTCCTGTATACTGTCCTGTATACTGTCCTATATACTGTCCTCTGTATTGTCTGGTACTGTATACTGTTCTATATACTGTCCTGTATACTGTTCCCTGTATTGTCTAGTATTGTATACTGTCCTATTTACTGTCCTCTGTATTGCCTGGTACTGTATACTGTCCTCTGTATTGCCTGGTACTGTATACTGTCCTCCGTATACTTTCCTATATACTGTCCTCTTTATTGCCCAGTACTGTATACTATCCTATATACTGTCCTCTGTATTGCCTGGTACTGTATACTGTCCTCTGTATGCTGTCCTATATACTGTCCTCTGTATACTGTCCTGTATACTGTCCTCTGTATTGCCTGGTACTGTATACTGTCCTCTGTATTGCCTGGTACTGTTTACTGTCCTCTGTATACTTTCCTATATACTGTCCTCTGTATACTGTCCTATATACTGTCCTCTGTATTGCCTGGTACTGTATACTGTCCTCTGTATGCTGCCCTATATACTGTCCTGTATACTGTCCTCTGTATTGCCTGGTACTGTATACTGTCCTATATACTGTCCTCTGTATTGCCTGGTACTGTATACTGTCCTTTATACTGTCCTCTGTATTGCCTGGTACTGTATAATGTCCTATATACTGTCCTCTGTATACTGTCCTATATACTGTCCTCTGTATTGCTTGGTACTGTATACTGTCCTCTGTATGCTGTCCTATATACTGTCCTCTGTATGCTGTCCTATATACTGTCCTCTGTATACTGTCCTGTATACTGTCCTCTGTATTGCCTGGTACTGTATACTGCCCTCTGTATACTGTCCTGTATACTGTCCTCTGTATTGCCTGGTACTGTATACTGCCCTCTGTATACTGTCCTGTATACTGTCCTCTGTATTGCCTGGTACTGTATACTGTCCTCTGTATACTGTCCTTTGTATACTTTCCTGTATACTGTCCTCTGTATTGCCTGGTACTGTATACTGTCCTCTGTATTGCCTGGTACTGTTTACTGTCCTCTGTATACTTTCCTATATACTGTCCTCTGTATACTGTCCTATATACTGTCCTCTGTATACTGTCGTATATACTGTCTTCTGTATTGCCTGGTACTGTATACTGTCCTCTGTATTGCCTGGTACTGTATACTGTCCTTTATACTGTCCTCTGTATTGCCTGGTACTGTATACTGTCCTCTGTATACTGTCCTATATACTGTCCTCTGTATACTGTCCTCTGTATTGACTGGTACTGTATACTGTCCTCTGTATGCTGTCCTATATACTGTCCTCTGTATACTGTCCTGTATACTGTCCTTTATATTGCCTGGTACTGTATACTGTCCTCTGTATGCTGTCCTATATACTGTCCTCTGTATACTGACCTGTATACTGTCCTCTGTATACTGTCCTCTGTATTGCCTGGTACTGTATACTGTCCTCTGTATACTGTCCTGTATACTGTCCTCTGTATTGCCTGGTACTGTATACTATCCTCTGTATTGCCTGGTACTGTATACTGTCCTCTGTATGCTGTCCTATATACTGTCCTATATACTGTCCTCTATATTGCCTGGTACTGTATCCTGTCCTCTGTATGCTGTCCTATATACTGTCCTGTATACTGTCCTCTGTATACTGTCCTCTGTATTGCCTGGTACTGTATACTGTCCTCTGTATACTGTCCTCTGTATTGCCTGGTACTGTATACTGTCCTCTGTATTGCCTGGTACTGTTTACTGTCCTCTGTATACTTTCCTATATACTGTCCTGTATACTGTCCTTTGTATACTGTCCTATATACTGTCCTCTGTATTGCCTGGTACTGTATACTGTCCTATATACTGTCCTCTGTATACTGTCCTATATACTGTCCTCTGTATTGCCTGGTACTGTATACTGTCCTCTGTATTGCCTGGTACTGTTTACTGTCCTCTGTATACTTTCCTATATACTGTCCTCTGTATACTGTCCTATATACTGTCCTCTGTATACTGTCCTATATACTGTCTTCTGTATTGCCTGGTACTGTATACTGTCCTCTGTATTGCCTGGTACTGTATACTGTCCTTTATACTGTCCTCTGTATTGCCTGGTACTGTATACTGTCCTCTGTATACTGTCCTATATACTGTCCTCTGTATTGACTGGTACTGTATACTGTCCTCTGTATGCTGTCCTATATACTGTCCTCTGTATACTGTCCTGTATACTGTCCTTTATATTGCCTGGTACTGTATACTGTCCTCTGTATGCTGTCCTATATACTGTCCTCTGTATACTGACCTGTATACTGTCCTCTGTATACTGTCCTCTGTATTGCCTGGTACTGTATACTGTCCTCTGTATACTGTCCTGTATACTGTCCTCTGTATTGCCTGGTACTGTATACTATCCTCTGTATTGCCTGGTACTGTATACTGTCCTCTGTATGCTGTCCTATATACTGTCCTATATACTGTCCTCTATATTGCCTGGTACTGTATCCTGTCCTCTGTATGCTGTCCTATATACTGTCCTGTATACTGTCCTCTGTATACTGTCCTCTGTATTGCCTGGTACTGTATACTGTCCTCTGTATACTGTCCTCTGTATTGCCTGGTACTGTATACTGTCCTCTGTATACTGTCCTCTGTATTGCCTGGTACTGTTTACTGTCCTCTGTATACTTTCCTATATACTGTCCTGTATACTGTCCTTTGTATACTGTCCTATATACTGTCCTCTGTATTGCCTGGTACTGTATACTGTCCTATATACTGTCCTCTGTATACTGTCCTATATACTGTCCTCTGTATTGCCTGGTACTGTATACTGTCCTCTGTATTGCCTGGTACTGTTTACTGTCCTCTGTATACTTTCCTATATACTGTCCTCTGTATACTGTCCTATATACTGTCCTCTGTATACTGTCCTATATACTGTCTTCTGTATTGCCTGGTACTGTATACTGTCGTCTGTATTGCCTGGTACTGTATACTGTCCTTTATACTGTCCTCTGTATTGCCTGGTACTGTATACTGTCCTCTGTATACTGTCCTATATACTGTCCTCTGTATACTGTCCTCTGTATTGACTGGTACTGTATACTGTCCTCTGTATGCTGTCCTATATACTGTCCTCTGTATACTGTCCTGTATACTGTCCTTTATATTGCCTGGTACTGTATACTGTCCTCTGTATGCTGTCCTATATACTGTCCTCTGTATACTGACCTGTATACTGTCCTCTGTATACTGTCCTCTGTATTGCCTGGTACTGTATACTGTCCTCTGTATTGCCTGGTACTGTATACTATCCTCTGTATTGCCTGGTACTGTTTACTGTCCTCTGTATACTGTCCTATATACTGTCCTCTGTATACTGTCCTCTGTATTGCCTGGTACTGTATACTGTCCTCTGTATGCTGTCCTATATACTGTCCTCTGTATTGCCTGGTACTGTATACTGTCCTCTGTATGCTGTCCTATATACTGTCATCTATATTGCCTGGTACTGTATCCTGTCCTCTGTATGCTGTCCTATATACTGTCCTCTGTATACTGTCCTCTGTATTGCCTGGTACTGTATACTGTCCTCTGTATACTGTCCTCTGTATTGCCTGGTACTGTATACTGTCCTCTGTATTGCCTGGTACTGTTTACTGTCCTCTGTATACTTTCCTATATACTGTCCTGTATACGGTCCTTTGTATACTGTCCTCTGTATTGCCTGGTACTGTATACTGTCCTATATACTGTCCTCTGTATACTGTCCTATATACTGTCCTCTGTATTGCCTGGTACTGTATACTGTCCTCTGTATGTTGTCCTATATACTGTCCTCTGTATACTGTCCTGTATACTGTCCTCTGTATACTGTCCTCTGTATTGCCTGGTACTGTATACTGTTCTCTGTATACTGTCCTGTATACTGTCCTCTGTATACTGTCCTCTGTATTGCCTGGTACTGTATACTGTCCTCTCTATACTGTCCTATATACTGTCCTGTATACTGTCCTCTGTATTGCCTGGTACTGTATACTGTCCTCTGTATACTGTCCTGTATACTGTCCTCTGTATTGCCTGGTACTGTATACTGTTCTCTGTATACTGTCCTCTGTATTGCCTGGTACTGTATACTGTCCTCTGTATACTGTCCTCTGTATTGCCTGGTACTGTATACTGTCCTCTCTATACTGTCCTATATACTGTCCTGTATACTGTCCTCTGTATTGCCTGGTACTGTATACTGTCCTCTGTATACTGTCCTGTATACTGTCCTCTGTATTGCCTGGTACTGTATACTGTTCTCTGTATACTGTCCTCTGTATTGCCTGGTACTGTATACTGTCCTCTGTATACTGTCCTCTGTATTGCCTGGTACTGTATACTGTCCTCTGTATACTGTCCTATATACTGTCCTCTGTATTGCCTGGTACTGTATACTGTCCTCTGTATTGCCTGGTACTGTTTACTGTCCTCTGTATACTTTCCTATATACTGTCCTCTGTATACTGTCCTATATACTGTCCTCTGTATACTGTCCTATATACTGTCTTCTGTATTGCCTGGTACTGTATACTGTCGTCTGTATTGCCTGGTACTGTATACTGTCCTTTATACTGTCCTCTGTATTGCCTGGTACTGTATACTGTCCTCTGTATACTGTCCTATATACTGTCCTCTGTATACTGTCCTCTGTATTGACTGGTACTGTATACTGTCCTCTGTATGCTGTCCTATATACTGTCCTCTGTATACTGTCCTTTATATTGCCTGGTACTGTATACTGTCCTCTGTATGCTGTCCTATATACTGTCCTCTGTATACTGACCTGTATACTGTCCTCTGTATACTGTCCTCTGTATTGCCTGGTACTGTATACTGTCCTCTGTATTGCCTGGTACTGTATACTATCCTCTGTATTGCCTGGTACTGTTTACTGTCCTCTGTATACTGTCCTATATACTGTCCTCTGTATACTGTCCTCTGTATTGCCTGGTACTGTATACTGTCCTCTGTATGCTGTCCTATATACTGTCCTCTGTATTGCCTGGTACTGTATACTGTCCTCTGTATGCTGTCCTATATACTGTCATCTATATTGCCTGGTACTGTATCCTGTCCTCTGTATGCTGTCCTATATACTGTCCTCTGTATACTGTCCTCTGTATTGCCTGGTACTGTATACTGTCCTCTGTATACTGTCCTCTGTATTGCCTGGTACTGTATACTGTCCTCTGTATACTGTCCTATATACTGTCCTGTATACTGTCCTCTGTATTGCCTGGTACTGTATACTGTCCTCTGTATTGACTGGTACTGTATACTGTCCTCTGTATTGCCTGGTACTGTATACTGTCCTGTATACTGTCCTCTGTATTGCCTGGTACTGTATACTGTCCTTTGTATACTGTCCTATATACTGTCCTGTATACTGTCCTCTGTATACTGTCCTGTATACTGTCCTCTGTATTGCCTGGTACTGTATACTGTCCTCTGTATTGCCTGGTACTGTATACTGTCCTGTATACTGTTCTATATACTGTCCAGTATAATGGTCGGTGTTGCCGCCGGTCTCTTCGTGGATATTTCTGCTCTCATCGATCTCCTTTGTTTCTGTCTTTAGCCCGGACTGAGGACCTCGGAGCTGGAGAGGAATGGACTTTACCCGCCGTACAGCGGCCTGCCGGGCTCCCGCCACTCGTGTATCTACCCCGGACAATACAACCCATCATTCATCAATGAGGAGAACCGGAGGAGGGACTACTTCTAGTGTAGAGAGGAGGATGGCAGTGTGCACAGCCCCCAACGCCCCACTGTCACTGCCGCCATCTTGCCCTGCCCCTTATGTAACGCTGCAGCGGATTATCCTGGGGGAGGGAGAACACCAGGAAATATGGCGGCCGTCGTGATAGGTGCACCCGGTTAGCTGGGCTGCGCCATTCTGTGTGTCTTCTGTGAAGCCGCTGCTAGGAGGCACAGACAATGGACGCCTCACATCCTGCGATCAATTGTATCGATAATTTATTGACTGTGGACAGTTGTGTGAGAAGAAAGTGATTGAGGGCGCTGGACCGCAAGGCCATGACACGCCACCGCCAGAAATACGGAGGAGAATGACCCCCGTCTGCTGATTAAGTGTAGAGAATCTGAATGGTCGCTTGGTTACACTATTCGGCTGTACAGGGAGTCTCATCATCCCTCAGTGTAGCAATACAATATGGCGGCAGAAAGACGGAAACGTGCACGAGAGGCTCGGGTTCGTCTCACCTGTAGAGTGCATGCGGGGGCGTGCACCACAGACCCCCCAGAGGTGGGGGGCACTCATTTGCACTTTACACTGGAGTTATTTTGTAGCAGAAACATCTCAGCATTTTCACTCTGTTACAAGATCCGCACATCCTGCGCCAGAGGCCGGCGACCATTATACCGGAGACACGCTGGACGCCGCCTCGTGTATCCGCTCGTCCTATGTAGGAGCTGAATACAACGTAAAGGTCACCCCCACTACTGAGTGTCAGATGGAATCTCCCTTCATAAGCATATATCCCATAGTGAGCCTGTGTTGTAGCATCTCCTTTACTCCAGTCACCTCCAGAGCTGCATTCACAATTCTTCTGTTACATCATTTCTTATACTCCAGTCACCTCCAGAGCTGCAAGCAGCATTCTTATGGTAAATCATCTTAGGGCTCATTCAGACAGCGTGGACGTATTGTATCATCCGTATCACAGCCTTGAATTGCTGTCGTTATATGGGCACTAAAATAGCCCTTATACTCCAGTCACCTCCAGAGCTGCATTCCCAATTCTTCTGTTACATCATTTCTTATACTCCAGTCACCTCCAGAGCTGCATTCCCAATTCTTCTGTTACATCATTTCTTATACTCCAGTCACCTCCAAAGCTGCGTCTACATTTCTTTGTTTAACCTTGTGTTATTCTCAAGTCACATCCGAGCTGCATTTGCTATTCCTCTGTTACTCCATGTATCGCACTCTCTTCTCAAGTGTGAATTGCAGCAGTAGATCTGTGGGCCGATGGGTCCAGATAACGGAGGTGACTGCGTCTGAAGGGGCCTAAATCAGCTAAATATGAGTTCTAGCAGAAGAGCAGTAGGATTATGAACGCAGCTCTGGATATGACTGGGGTATGATGCCAGCTGTAACCTCATTATGAATGCAGCTCTGGATATGACTGGGGTATGATGCCAGCTGTAACCTCATTGTGAATGCAGCTCTGGATATGACTGGGGTATGATGCCAGCTGTAACCTCATTGTGAATGCAGCTCTGGGGTATGATGCCAGCTGTAACCTCATTGTGATTGCAGCTGTGGATGTGAGTGGAGCATAATACATCTATGAAGCTGATGTGTCCTGTTGACCTGCGCTGACCTCCGAGCAGCGCTCACCTGTCCGATGTACTCTTTCTTGCACCCTTGGTATTGATGTGGGCGGTTATGTAGCGTGACCCTCCTGATCTGTGGTTTGTGCTGTACAATTATTGGGGTCCGGGCCCCTGGAATGGGGAGAGGGCTATTTAATATGACATTTTATTTTTTACACAAGCTGTAGACTAATCACATGATCTGTGCCGCCTGCGAAGTCGCTAATAACGTTCCGTATTTTTACCGTATCCTGTATGTATCCTACCAGCAGTCGCATAAGTATCCGGCCCATGATAAGGTCAGCTGACCTCTGCACCCACATCTGTGAATATTAGAAACACTGTAGAAGCCCCGCCACGGCGCCGGGGCTGATTTGCATCGTGTGCTTCTTTATCAGTTTGTAGAGTCTTTTCTACCGTGTGATGGCGCTCTGGCGTTCTAGTCAGCCGCAGGGCGATTAATAAACACGTTTGTTACAATGTGTCAGTGTGGCATCCATGTTTACACTGCATAGACTGGATACAAACAGGGTTCACTGCCTCCCAATTCACTGACAGCAAGCTGAGATTTTAATGGTGAGAAACTGAAGCAGAAAGGTGCGCTGACCCTGAAGTGCGCCTGTGTAAAATGCGCCAAACCTGTTAAGTGCTGAACCATGCATCAGAAAACGGATACGTTTCTGACAAAAATTAGAGTGAATTTGGGCCTATGGTAGCCCCACCCCTTGACTAAGCCCCACCCCCTACAAATTTTATTGCAAAATATGGAGAACACAATGGTAAGTAGGTTCAAAGGTTTCCCCGAAAGTCCATGAGGAAGTTGTAGAGCGTCATTTACACAAATCCGTTAACACGTTGTGTAATGTGCAGACTTTGTCCCAGGAAGCGAGGTTCTTTTCCCCGGAGGACGCGGCGCGGACGCGGTACTACTGGTGACGAGACGTCTCAGGTGGTTATATCAGACCGCAGCAGCACAGAGCCAGAGGTTATATCAGACCGCAGCAACACAGAGCAGGCGGTTATATCAGACCGCAGCAGCACAGAGCAGGCGGTTATATCAGACCGCAGCAGCACAGAGCAGGCGGGTTATATCAGACCGCAGCAGCACAGAGCAGGCGGTTATATCAGACCGCAGCAGCACAGAGCAGGAGGTTATATCAGACCGCAGCAGCACAAAGCAGGAGGTTATATCAGACCGCAGCAGCACAGAGCCAGAGGTTATATCAGACCGCAGCAGCACAGAGCAGGCGGTTATATCAGAC
>JAKVIS010001659.1:0-31341 GCA_033119425.1 Bufotes viridis
GAGTGGTGTCTTAACTAGTACTATTCCTATCAGTTTAATCCCTGTTACGTACTCCTATCCGGGGGACGTGTGTCGAATTGATTAAACATTGTTGAATTAACTAACCATTACGACATCATAAAATAATTTAGTTCTGAGCTCTGTACTTGCTTTGTATTGGAATTGATGGGGATTTTTTTAATTGTCTGCATTATTTCTAATAAACTATTAAGAGACTTCATTATGATTTTTTATTTTATGTATTAAAAACCCATACAACTTAAAAAAAAAAAAAAATTCAGTTTTTTCTATGAAATATTATCCAGCCGTCCGATCGCTTTTGGTCTGACCATAATGAAGCAACGTCCTTATCATCTGGGGTGTGGCAACATTGCCAACACACTCATAGAGGTGATGATTGCTTCATTGTGATACGCAAGCCCCTTCACCACAACAAGGTAACGATCACGAAGGGGAATTGACACTTTTATGTGCCTTTTTTTGTTGTTTTGTTTTTGCAGCCACAGTGCTGCACCATAGGACAGAAAAATTAGGCATGTACACATGCCTGAAAAATAATGGCATTGTTGCAGCCACTATTGTAGCAGCGGCCGGAAAAATTGATGTATTCCAGGCAGAAAAGTGACTAAAACATTGCGGCTTGAACCCTAGTTGGTGGTGGAGAATTCACGAAAGTCATCCGGTATGCAGAAATTAAATACAGCAGCGTGGGGACCATTTTGAGGCCAAGGCATGTAATCAGGCCTTTTGTTAGTCAAACGTATCCCCCACTGTCAGTCCCTTCCGGATCCATGCCTCATTCATCTTTATGAAGGTGAGGTAATCAACACTTTTTTGACCGAGGCGACTTCTCTTGTCAGTGACAATGCCTCCTGCTGCACTGAAGGTCCTTTCTGACAGGACACTTGAAGCAGGGCAGGTCAGAAGTTCTATCACAAACTGGGATAGCTCAGGCCACAGGTCAAGCCTGCACACCCAGTAGTGAAGGGGTTCATCGCTCCTCAGAGTGTCGATATCTCCTGTTAAGGTGAGGTAGTCTGCTACCTGTCGGTCGAGTCGTAAGGCTGGATCCCGAAGGGCTGTGGCGATGTGTAGGACTGAAAAAGCTCCGCATGTCCTCCATCAACAACACATCTGTAAATCGTCCAGTCCTTGCCGCCGTGGTAGGAGGAGGATTACACTCACCTCTTCCCCTGTTAGATTCCCGTTGTGCTGTGACACCCCCCTTATAAGCTGTGTAAAGCATGTTTTTAGTTTGGTTTTGAACTGCTGCATCCTTTCCGACTTTCGGTAATTTGGTAACATTTCTGCCACTTTCTGCTTATACCAGGGGTCTATTAGCGTGGCCACCCAGTACAGGTCGTTCTCCTTCATCCTTTTTATGCAAGGGTACCTCAACAGACACGACAGCATGAAAGACCCCATTTGAACAAGGTTGGATGCAGTGCTACTCATTTCCCGTTCCTCGTCCTCACTGATGTCATTGACGGTCTGTTCTTCCCCCCAGCCACGTACAACACCATGGGTCCCAGATAGGTGACAACAATGAGCACCCAATGCGCAGTGTACGTGATATATCTGCCCTGACCGTGCTTTGCAGACCAGGTATCAGTGGTCAGATGGACCCTTGCCCCAACACTGTATGTCAGAGATGCCATGACTTCCTTTTCAATGACATTGTAGAGGTTTGGGATTGCCTTTTTTGAAAAAAAAAATTTGTCCGGGTACCTTCCACTGTTGTGTCCCAATAGCAACAATTTTTTGAAGGCCTCAGACTCCACCAGCTGGTATGGTAAATGCTGGCGTGCTAAGAGTTCCGTCAAGCCAGCTGTCAGTCGCCGGGCAAGGGGGTGATTCTGTGACATTGGCTTCTTACACTGAAACATGTCCTTGAGAGACACCTGACTGTGGGCAGATGAGCAGGAACTGCTGAAGGTGAGAGGCTGAGTGGCGGTTGGTTGAGAGGGGGCAGGGAGGACAGCAGTGGTTGACGTGGCTGAAGATGCTGGACCAGGAGGAGCATGGTGGCTTTGAGTTTGTGTGCTGCTTGTACTCCTGTGTTGATCCCATAGGCGTTTGTGATGTGAGATCATGTGCCTTCGCAAAGCAGTGGTACCGAGGTGGGTGTTGGACTTCCCACGACTCAGTTTCTTTTGGCACAGGTTGCAAATGGCATTGCTGTTATCAGAGGCAGACACACAAAAAAAATGCCACACTGCTGAGCTTTGCAATGACGGCATTCTGGTGGTGGCAACAGCATGCGTTGACTGGCGTGCTGTCTGGCTGACCCCGGGTGCCGATACATGCTGTCTGACTGTGCCATTAACTCCTTGCGATGACCTCCCCCTGCTTCCAACTCATCTCCTCCTTCCCTCTGTCTCCCCTTCTGAACTTTCCTCCTCTTCTTCTCTTCGAGCATGCACCCACGTGGCATCCGTGGACACATCGTCATCATCAACCACTTCACTTGTATCTGACACCTCAGCAAAGGAAGCAGCAGCAGGTACATCATCATCATCATCATCACACTGTACGTCCATGTGTGTAATCCTGCCTGACTGAGACATATCCTTGTAAATTTACATCATCTGGCAATAATGGTTGCGCATCACTAATTGCATCCAACTGATGTGTAAATAACTCCTCTGACGGATCAAGTGAAGCGGCTGTGGTGGCTGTGGTGGTAGTGTTGGTGGTGGTGGCGGCGGCGGGCGGGAGCGTGGTAACTTGAGAGCAGGTGACCGAAGCTGAGCTGGAGGAGGATGGTGCGTCAAGGTTCTTAGTGGAAGCTGTTGAAGATTGGGTGTCCTGTCTAGGCCAGTCAACTATGTCCTCAGAATTTTTCGGGTTCAGGGTACGTGGCCTCTGAACACTAGGCATTATTCCAGGGACAGTGGAAATCACAGCACCACGACCACGACGGCCCCTGCGGGGTGGCCTGCCTCTGCCTGTCATTTTTTTTTATATAAGTGGTACTACGCGTGCTAGGTACTGTGCCACCCGGTATCAGTGGTGGGCACTGGCAGTGGGCACACTACAGTCTGTGGAAGTGGGCCTGACACACACTGGCAGCAGGCAAGCAACTGAATTTAGACTACTGTCTAAAAATTAAATGCCTTATTTATCGGCAAGCTACTGTGCCACCCGGTATCAGTGGTGGGCACTGGCAGTGGGCACATTACAGTCATTGGAAGTGGGCCTGACACAAACTGGCAGCAGGCAAGCAACTGAAATTAGACTAATGTGTAAAAATTAAATGCCTTATTTATCGGCAAGCTACTGTGCCACCGGGTATCAGTGGTTGGCACTGGCAGTGGGCACACTACAGTCTGTGGAAGTGGGCCTGACACACACTGGCAGCAGGCAAGCAACTGAAATTAGACTAATGTGTAAAAATTAAATGCTTTATTTATCAGCGAGCTTCTGTGCCACCCGGTATCAGTGGTTGGCACTGGCAGTGGGCACACTACAGTCTGTGGAAGTGGGCCTGACACACACTGGCAGCAGGCAAGCAACTGAATTTAGACTACTGTCTAAAAATGAAATGCCTTATTTATCGGCAAGCTACTGTGCCACCCGGTATCAGTGGTGGGCACTGGCAGTGGGCACACTACAGTCAGTGGAAGTCGGCCTGACACACACTAGCAGGCAAACACCTGAAATTACACTAAAGTGTAAAAATGAAATGCCTTTTTTATGCAAAGTCCTGTGCCACACAGGATGACAGGGGTGGGCACTGGCAGTGGGCACACTACAGTCAGTGGAAGTCAGCCTGACACACACTAGCAGGCAAGCAACTGAAATTACACTAAAGTGTAAAAATGAAATGCCTTTTTTTGATGCAAAGTCCTGTGCCACACGGGATGACAGGGGTGGGCACTGGCAGTGGGCACACTACAGTCTGTGGGCCTGCAGCTCCTTACACACGGGCAGGCCAGGCAACTGCAATATATATATGGAGAAAGAAAAAGGGCTTTTTGGGGTGCTGTCAGGACGCTGTCCTTACAGCAGAGATCAGATGAGTCTTTCAGGACTGGAGTGGACACTGAAAACACTAGCCTAGCTATCGATTTCCCAATTAAATCAGCAGCAGCTACACTGTCCCTCCTCTCACTAAGACTGCAAATTCTGAATGAATCTAAAATGGATGCTGTTCAGGAGATGGGAGGGTCTGGGCGGGAGGGTATGCTGCTGATTGGCTGCAATGTGTCTGCTGACTGTGAGGTACAGGGTCAAAGTTTGCTCAATGATGATGTATAGGGGGCGGACCAAATATCGCATGTGTTCCCCCGCTGCGGCGAACGCGAACAAGCTATGGGGAACTGCAATTAGTCAGTTTCTTATTACTACATTATATTGTATTTTTTGCTTTTGTGTAATCCCCATTTAGTATGTGTTGCACAATTGACAACGCAGTCCAGTTCACATTTTGTATGATGTATGCAGTCCTGGAACAGCCATTCGAGGGTGTATATCTTTGTTCAAAATGTGAGAATATTACCCGTTTGGAATTGCAAATTGAGTATCTAAACGGGCGAGTTGCAACACTGAGAGGCATTGACAATTTGCAAAAGAATTTGCTTCTCACCGAGCAAGCACTCTCTAGGGTAGATGAGGGTGAGGGAGACAGTGAGGAGGGTGAGGAAAGTGAGTTAGCTAGCTGGGTAACAGATAGAAAGCGGGGTAGAGGGAAGAGTGCCAGGAAAGCTAGCCCTGATGTGACACACCCCTACAAGTTTGTACGTTTGGCAGATGAGGGGGATGTCAGTTCAGGGACGGGACTGCTGAAGCCGGACACTTCCTCTGCCAGTCAGGGGAATGCCAGCTCCAGTAAGCAGGGGACCAGGAGAGGAGAGCAGGGCATGCTAGACAGGTGCTGGTAGTGGGAGACTCCATTATTAGGGGAACAGATAGGGAAATCTGTCACAAAGACCATGATCGCCGAACAGTCTGCTGTCTTCCCAGCGCTAGAGTTTGACACATCGTGGATAGGGTTGACAGATTACTGGGAGGGGCTGGAGAAGATCCAGCAGTCGTGGTCCATATCGGAACTAAAAACAAAGTTAGAGGTAGGTGGTAGGTCCTTAAAAATGATTTCAGGGATTTAGGTCAAAAACTTAGGGCAAGGACCACAAAGGTAGTATTTTCCGAAATACTGCCTGTACCACAAGCCACACAAGAAAGGCAGCGGGAGATTAAGGATAATAACAAGTGGCTCAAGAACTTGTGTAGGAAGTAGGGGTTTGGGTTCCTGGAGAACTGGGCCGACTTCTCTAGTCGGCTACAGGCTCTATTGTAGGGACGGGCTACACCTCAAAGGGGAAGGGGCAGCTCTGTTGGGGAGAAAGATGACTAGAAGGCTGGAGGAGTGTTTAAAATAGGGACTGGGGGAGGGTCATTACATTATAGGAAGTGAAGATAGTGCAGATAGAGATCGGGGCGAGGTAGTGGGACTGGGGGGGGAGGAATAGAAGGAGGAACTAAAACAGTTCAGAAGGAAAGGTGTAGGGTTAAAAATATACATAAAACTCTCAATTGTACGTATACTAATGCCAGAAGCCTGACTAACAAAACTGAGGAACTGGAATTAGTGATGTGTGAGGAGTACTATGACATAGTGGGAATAACGGAGACATGCCTGGATGATAACTATGACTGGGCAGTTAATGTACAAAGATACAGTCTGTTAAGAAAGGATCGTCAAAATCGGAGAGCTGGAGGGGTCTGCCTTTGTGTAAAGTCCTGTCTAAAGCCCACAGTCTGAGAAGATATAAGTGAGGGACTGAACATGTGGAGCCAAAAACGATATTAAATTACTAATAGGAGTTTACTCTAAACCACCTAATATACCAGAGTCCACAGAAAATCTACTACTAAACGAGATAGGCGAGGCAGCAAATCATAATGAGGTGGTTATTATGGGGGACTTTAACTACCCAGATATAGACTGGGAAACTGAAAGTTGTACATCGCATAAAGGAAACAGGTTCTTGCCAATAATCAAAGACAATTACCTTTCCCAACTGGTTCAGGACCCGACTAGAGGGATTACCATACTGGACTTAGTATTAACCAATAGACCTGACAGAACAACACATGTGCAAGTTGGGGGACACCTGGGAAATAGTGATCATAAAGTAATAACCTTCCTATTATCATTCAAAAGAGCATTTCTACAGGGAGGAACAAAAATACCAGACTTCAATAAAGCTAAATTTAGCCAACTAAGGCCCCTTTCACATCTGCGTTTTTGCTTTCCGTCCTAGAGTTCCGTCCTCGGGGCTCTAGGACGGAAAGATACTGATCCATACTGAAAAATGGAAAAAGTTGTCATTTACAGAGATATTTTTCACACACAGTATGGGTATATGAAAAACTACACCCCAAAACACAATGCCCTACTTCTCCTGAGTACTACGATACCACATGAGTGACACTTTTTTGCAGCCAAGATGCGCAAAGGGGCCCTAATTCCAATGAGTACCTTTTAGGAGGGTATTTTTAGGCATTTGGATTCCAGACTTTAGGGCCCCTAAAATGCTAGGGTAGTATAAATACCCCACATGTGACCCCATTTTGGAAAGAAGACACCCCAAGATATTCCATGAGGGGCATGGCGAGTTCATAGATTTTTTTTTTTTTTTGGCACAAGTTAGCGGAATTTTTTTTTTTCTTTTCTCACAAAGTCTCTCTTTCCGCTAACTTGTGACAAAAAGTTCCATCTTTCATGGACTCAATATGCCCCTCAGCGAATACCTTAATACTGTCTGCTGTCTGGCAAAGTATAGATTATTTTCTGTGGTGAAATTCAATTGCCAAAATAGCAATAACATAAATCAGTGGTTTCAGCTGTGGCTGGCAAAGTATAATAGTGTCCGCCAAAACATATATTTTGTTCTGGGGTGAAATTCAATTGCCAAAATAGCAATACCCTGAATCTGGTGTCCCAGCTGTTGCAGGCCAAGATTCATAGTGTCCGCCAAAACATATATTTTGTTCTGGGGTGAAATTCAATTGCCAAAATAGCGATACCATAATTCAGTGGTTTCAGCGGTGGCTGGCAAAGTATAATAGTGTCCGCCAAAACATATATTTTGTTCTGGGGTGAAATTCAATTGCCAAAATAGCAATACCCTGAATCTGGTGTCCCAGCTGTTGCAGGCCAAGATTCATAGTGTCCGCAAAAACATATATTTTGTTCTGGGGTGAAATTCAATTGCCAAAATAGCGATACCATAAATCAGTGGTTTTAGCTGTGCCTGGCAAAGTATAATAGTGTCCGCCAAAACATATATTTTGTTCTGGGGTGAAATTCAATTTCCAAAATAGCAATACCATAAATCGGTGGTTTCAGCGGTGGCTGGCAAAGTATAATAGTGTCCGCCAAAACATATATTTTGTTCTGGGGTGAAATTCAATTGCCAAAATAGCAATACCCTGAATCTGGTGTCCCAGCTGTTGCAGGCCAAGATTCATAGTGTCCGCAAAAACATATATTTTGTTCTGGGGTGAAATTCAATTGCCAAAATAGGAATACCATAAATTAGTGGTTTCAGCTTTGGCTGGCAAAGTATAATAGTGTCCGCCAAAACATATATTTTGTTCTGGGGTGAAATTCAATTGCCAAAATAGCAATACCATAAATCAGTGGTTTCAGCGGTGGCTGGCAAAGTATAATAGTGTCCGCCAAAACATATATTTTGTTCTGGGGTGAAATTCAATTGCCAAAATAGCAATACCCTGAATCTGGTGTCCCAGCTGTTGCAGGCCAAGATTCATAGTGTCCGTAAAAACATATATTTTGTTCTGGGGTGAAATTCAATTGCCAAAATAAGCGATACCATAAATCAGTGGTTTCAGCTGTGGCTGGCAAAGTATAATAGTGTCCGCCAAAACATATATTTTGTTCTGGGGTGAAATTCAATTGCCAAAATAGCAATACCCTGAATCTGGTGTCCCAGCTGTTGCAGGCCAAGATTCATAGTGTCCGCAAAAACATATATTTTGTTCTGGGGTGAAATTCAATTGCCAAAATAGCAATACCCTGAATCTGGTGTTCGAGCTGTTGCAGGCCAATTGTAAATCTGTCCATAAAAGGATATCTTTCATCCAGGGCCTAAATACTAGCCCTAAAAGAGATATTCCCCTAAATCAGTGGTTACTGCTGTGCCTGGATTAGTGTAAGACGCTACATAAATAAATAGGCAGATAGTGTAGGTGCCTGTAAAAAAAGGCCTGAATTTGAAATCAATACATTGGGCCAAATATTTTTTTTCTTATTGTGGTGCTTGGTGAACGGTAACAATGAGGAAAACATCTAGTAAGGGACACGGACGCGGTCGTGGTGGTGTTAGTGTACCCTCTGGTGCTGGGAGAGGACGTGGCCATTCTGCAACAGCCACACGTCCTAGTGAACCAACTACCTCAGGTTCCAGTACCCGCCAGAATTTACAGCGATATTTGGTGGGGCCCAATATCGTTCTAAGGATGGTAAGGCCTGAGCAGGTACAGGCGCTAGTCAATTGGGTGGCCGACAGTGGATCCAGCATGTTCACAACATTATCTCCCACCCAGTCTTCTGCAGAAAGCGCACAGGTGGCACCTGAAAACCAAGCCCATCAGTCTGTCACATCACCCCCATGCATATCAGGGAAACTGACAGAGCCTCAAGTTATGCAGCAGTCTCTTATGCTGTTTGAAGACTCTGCTGGCAGGGTTTCCCAAGGGAATCCACCTAGCCCTTCCCCAGTGGTGGAAGACATAGAATGCACTGATGCACAACCACTGATGTTTCCTGATGATGAGGACATGGGAATACCACCTCATCGGAGTCCGCACGTCTCTGATGATGACGAAACACAGGTGCCAACTGCTGCGTCTTTCTGCAGTGTACAGGCCGAACAGGAGGTCAGGGAGGAAGACTGTGTGGAAGACGATGCAGGGGACAATGAGGTCCTAGACCCCACATGGAATGAAGGTCGTGCCACTGACTTTCATAGTTCAGAGGAAGAGGCAGTGGTGAGACCGAGCCAACAGCGTAGCAAAAAAGAGAGAGCAGGGGGAAAAGAAGAACAGCCGCCTCCAAGAGAGTTTGCCTGCTACTGGCCACCGCCACCAGGGACTGAGAACCCCAAAGGCAGCTTCAAGGAGTTCCCTGGCATGGCACGTCTTTAAACAATGTGCTGACGTCAAGACCCGAGTGGTTTGCACGCTGTGCCATCAGAGCCTGAAGCGAGGCATTAACGTTCTGAACCTTAGCACAACCTGCATGACCAGGCATCTACATGTAAAGCATGAACTGCAGTGGAGTAAACACCTTAAAAGCAAGGAACTCACTCTGGCTCCCCCTGCTCCCTCTTCTGCTGCTACCTCGGCCTCTTCCTCCACCTCGGGAGGAATGTTGGCACCTGCCGCCCACCAAACAGAGGATGTGCCACCGACACCACCACCTGAGTCACCAAGCATCTCCACCATGTCACATGACAGCGTTCAGCTCTCCATCTCACAAACCTTGGAGAGAAAGCGTAAATTCCCACCTAGCCACCCTCGAGCCCTGGGCCTGAATGCCAGCATTTCTAAACTACTGGCCTTTGAAATGCTGTCATTCAGGCTGGTGGACACAGACAGCTTCAAACAGCTGATGTCCATGGCTGTCCCACGGTATGTTGTTCCCAGCCGCCACTACTTCTCCAAGACAGCCGTGCCTTCCCTGCACAACCAAGTGTCTGATAAAATCAAGTGTGCACTGCGCAACGCCATCTGTGGCAAGGTCCACCTAACCACAGATACGTGGACCAGTAAGCACGGCCTGGGACGCTATATCTCCCTATCTGCACACTGGGTAAATGTAGTGGCGGCTGGGCCCCAGGTGGAGAGTTCCTTGGCGCACGTCCTTCCGCCACTAAGGATCGCAGGGCATCATTGTTTGCCTCCTGTAGCCTTCTCCTCCTACTCGGCTTCCTCCTACTCTGCCTCCACCAGCTCATCCAGTCAGCCACACACCTTCACCACCAACTTCAGCACAGCCCGGGGTAAACGTCAGCAGGCCATTCTGAAACTCATATGTTTGGGGGACAGGCCCCACACCGCGCAGGAGTTGTGGCGGGGTATTGAACAACAGACCGACGAGTGGTTTCTGCCGATGGGCCTCAAGCCCGGCCTGGTGGTGTGCGATAATGGGCGAAATCTCGTCGCAGCTCTGGGACTAGCCGATTTGACGCAAATCCCTTGCCTGGCGCATGTGCTGAATTTGGTGGTGCAGAAGTTCATTCACAACTACCCAGACATGTCAGAGCTGCTGCATAAAGTGCGGGCTGTCTGTGTGCGCTTCCGGCGTTCACATCCTGCCGCTGCTCGCCTGTCTGTGTACAGCGGAACTTCGGCCTTCCCGCTCACCGCCTCAAATGCGACGTGCCCACCAGGTGGAACTCCACCTTGCACATGCTGGAGAGACTGTGCGAGCAGCAGCAGGCCATAGTGGAGTTTCAGCTGCAGCACGCACGCGTCAGTCACACTGCTGAACAGCACCACTTCACCACCAATGATTGGGCCTCCATGATAGACCTGTGTGCACTGTTGCGCTGTTTCGAGTACTCCACCAACATGGCCAGTGGCGATGACACCGTTATCAGCGTTACAATACCACTTCTATGTCTCCTTGAGAAAACGCTTAGGACGATGATGGAAGAGGAGGTGGCCCAGGAGGAGGAGGAGGATGAGGGGTAATTTTTAGCACTTTCAGGTCAGTCTGTTAGAGGTGGCTCAGAGGGAGTTTTTTTGCAACAGCAGAGGCCAGGTACAAATGTGGCCAGCCAGGGCCCACTACTGGAGGACGAGGAGGATGAGGAGGATGAGGAGGAGGTGGAGGAGGATGAGGATGAAGCAGGTTTACAGCGGGGTGGCACCCGACACAGCTCAGGCCCATCACTGCTGCGTGGCTGGGGGGATACGGAGGATGATGACGATACGCCTCCCACAGAGGACAGCTTGTCCTTACCTCTGGGGAGCCTGGCACACATGAGCGACAACAAGCTGCAGTGCCTGCGCAATGACAGCAGAGTTGCCCACATTTTAGCGTGTGCGGACTACTGGGTTGCCACCCTGCTGGATCCCCGGTACAAAGACAATGTGCCCACCTTACTTCCTGCACTGGAGCGTGATAGGAAGATGCGCGAGTACAAGCGCACGTGGGTAGACGCGCTCCTGAGAGCATTCCCAATTGTCACAGGGGAACAGGTAGAAGCCCAAGGCGAAGGCAGAGGAGGAGCAAGAGGTCGCCAAAGCAGCTGTGTCACGGCCAGCTCCTCTGAGGGCAGGGTTAGCATGGCAGAAATGTGAAAAAGTTTTGTCTCCACGCCACAGCTAAATGCACCACCACCTGATAGGGAACGTGTTAGCAGGAGGCAGCATTTCACTAACATGGTTGAACAGTACGTCTGCACACCCCTTCACGTACTGACTGATGGTTCGGCCCATTCAACTTCTGGGTCTTCAAATTGTCCACGTGGCCAGAGTGAGCATTTTATGCCTTGGAAGTGCTGGCCTGCCCGGATGTCAGAGTTTTGTCGTAACGTGTATTCAGCACAGCAGAGGGCGTCATTACTGACAAACGCAGCCACCTGTCCACAGTGAACGCGGACAAGCTGACGTTCATAAAAATGAACCAGGCATGGAACCCACAGGACCTGTCCCATTTATAACTGCCTCCCCCTCAACCATGTATTCTTGTACTCCGGGGCAATTCTTTATTGAATCCTCATTTTTTTATCTTTACCATGATCTTGCGGTGCAACCCAAAGTTTAATGAATCTCTCCTCTGTCTGGGTGGTGGGGCATAAATAACTGAAAGTGGCCTTCTCTGGTGGTGGGTGATATGACGCATGATTCCTTGCTGTGGGACCTCTCTACTCTGTCTGGGTTGTGGGGCATAAATAACTGAAAGTGGCCTTCTCCGGTGGTGGGTGATATGACGCATGATTCCTTGCTGTGGGACCTCTCTCCTCTGTATGGGTGGTGGAGCATAAATAACTGAGAGTGGCCTTCTCCGGTGGTGGGTGATATGACGCATGATTCCTTGCTGTTGGACCTCTCTCCTCTGTCTGGGTGGTGGAGCATAAATAATTGAAAGTGGCCTTCTCCGGTTGTGGGTGATATGATGCATAATTCCTTGCTGCGGGACCTCTCTCCTCTGTCTGGGTTGTGGGGCATAAATAACTGAAAGTGGCCTTCTCCTGTGGTGGGTGATATGACGCATGATTTCTTGCTGTGGGATCTCTGTCCACTGTCTGGGTGCTGGGGCATAAATAACTGAAATTGGCCTTCTCCGGTGGTGTGTGATATGACGCATCATTCCTTGCTGTGGGACCTCTCTCCTCTGTCTGGGTGCTGGGGCCGAAATAACTGAAAGTGGCTTTCTCCGGTGGTGGGTGACATGACGCATGATTCCTTGCTGTGGGTCCTCTCTCCTCTGTCTGGGTGCTGGGGCCGAAATTACTGAAAGTGGCCTTCTCCGGTGGTGGGTGATATGATGCATGATTTCTTGCTGTGGGACCTCTCTCCTCTGTCTGGGTGCTGGGGCCGAAATAACTGAAAGTGGCCTTCTCCGGTGGTGGGTGATATGACGCATGATTCCTTGCTGTGGGACCTCTCTCCTCTGTCTGGGTTGTGGGGCATGAATAACTGAAAGTGGCCTTCTCCTGTGGTGGGTGATATGACGCATGATTCCTTGCTGTGGGCCCTCTCTCCTCTGTCTGTGTGCTGGGGCCGAAATAACTGAAAGTGGCCTTCTCCGGTGGTGGGTGATATGACGCATGATTCCTTGCTGTGGGACCTCTCTCCTCTGTCTGGGTGCTGGGGCCGAAATAACTGAAAGTGGCCTTCTCCAGTGGTGGGTGATATGACGCATAATTCCTTGCTGTGGCATCTCTCTCCTCTGTCTGGGTGCTGGGACATAATTAACTGAAATTGGCCTTCTCCGGTGGTGTGTGATATGACGCAACATTCCTTGCTGTGGGACCTCTCTCCTCGGTCTGGGTGCTGGGGCCGAAATAACTGAAAGTGGCTTTCTCTGGTGGTGGGTGATATGACGCATGATTCCTTGCTGTGGGTCCTCTCTCCTCTGTCTGGGTGCTGGGGCCGAAATTACTGAAAGTGGCCTTCTCCGGTGGTGGGTGATATGATGCATGATTTCTTGCTGAGGGACCTCTCTCCTCTGTCTGGGTGCTGGGGCCGAAATAACTGAAAGTGGCCTTCTCCGGTGGTGGGTGATATGACGCATGATTCCTTGCTGTGGGACCTCTCTCCTCTGTCTGGGTGGTGGGGCCGAAATAACTAAAAGTGGCCTTCTCCGGTGGTGGGTGATATGACGCATGATTCCTTGCTGTGGGACCTCTCTCCTCTGTCTGGGTTGTGGGGCATATATAACTGAAAGTGGCCTTCTCCGGTGGTGGGTGATATGACGCATGATTCCTTGCTGTGGGACCTCTCTCCTCTGTCTGGGTGGTGAGGCATAAATAACTGAAAGTGGCCTTCTCCGGTGGTGGGTGATATGATGCATGATTCCTTTCTGTGGAACCTCTCTCCTCTGACTGGGTGCTGGGGCCGAAATAACTGAAAGTTGACTTCTCCGGTGGTGGGTGATATGACGCGTGATTCCTTGCTGTGGGACCTCTCTCCTCTGTCTGGGTGGTGGGGCATAAACAACTGAAAGTGGCCTTCTCAAGTGGTGGGTGATATGACGCATGATTCCTTGCTGTGGGACCTCTCTCCTCTGTCTGGGTGGTGGGGCCGAAATAACTAAAAGTGGCCTTCTCCGGTGGTGGGTGATATGACGCATGATTCCTTGCTGTGGGACCTCTCTCCTCTGTCTGGGTGCTGGGGCCAAAATAACTAAAAGTGGCATTCTCCGGTGGTGGGTGATATGACGCATGATTCCTTGCTGTGGGACTTCTCTCCTCTGTCTGGGTGGTGGGGCATAATTAACTGAAAGTGGCCTTCTCCGGTGGTGGGTGATATGACGCATGATTCCTTGCTGTGCGACATCTCTCCTCTGTCTGGGTGGTGAGGCATAAATAACTGAAAGTGGCCTTCTCCGGTGGTGGGTGATATGACGCATGATTCCTTGCTGTGGAACCTCTCTCCTCTGTCTGGGTGCTGGGGCCGAAATAACTGAAAGTTGCCTTCTCAGGTGGTGGGTGATATGACGCATGATTCCTTGCTGTGGGACCTCTCTCCTTTGTCTGGGTGGTGGGGCATAAATAACTGAAAGTGGCCTTCTCAAGTGGTGCGTGATATGATGCATGATTCCTTGCTGTGGGACCTCTCTCCTCTGTCTGGGTGCTGTGGCCGAAATAACTGAAAGTGGCCTTCTCCAGTGGTGGGTGATATGACGCATGATTCCTTGCTGTGGCACTTCTCTCCTCTGTCTGGGTGCTGGGGCATAAATAACTGAAATTGGCCGTCTCCGGTGGTGTGTGATATGACGCATCATTCCTTGCTGTGGGACCTCTCTCCTCTGTCTGGGTGCTGGGGCCGAAATAACTGAAAGTGGCTTTCTCCGGTGGTGGGTGATATGACGCATGATTCCTTGCTGTGTGTCCTCTCTCCTCTGTCTTGGTGCTGGGGCCGAAATTATTGAAAGTGGCCTTCTCCGGTGGTGGGTGATATGATAAATGATTCCTTGCTGTGTGATCTCTCTCCTCTGTCTGGGTGCTGGGGCCGAAATAACTGAAAGTGGCCTTCTCCGGTGGTGGGTGATATGACGCATGATTACTTGCTGTGGGACCTCTCTCCTTTGTCTGGGTGGTGGGGCATAAATAACTGAAAGTGGCCTTCTCCGGTGGTGGGTGATATGACGCATGATTCCTTGCTGTGGGACCTCTCTCCTCTGTCTGGGTGGTGGAGCATAAATAACTGAAAGTGGCCTTCTCCGGTGGTGGGTGATATGACGCATGATTCCTTGCTGTGGGACCTCTCTCCTCTGTCTGGGTGGTGGAGCATAAATAACTGAAAGTGGCCTTCTCCGGTGGTGGGTGATATGACGCATGATTCCTTGCTGTTGGACCTCTCTCCTCTGTCTGGGTGGTGGAGCATAAATAATTGAAAGTGGCCTTCTCGGGTGGTGGGTGATATGATGCATAATTCCTTGCTGTGAGACCTCTCTCCTCTGTCTGGGTTGTGGGGCATAAATAACTGAAAGTGGCCTTCTCTGGTGGTGGGTGATATGATGCATGATTCCTTGCTGTGGAACCTCTCTCCTCTATCTGGGTGGTGGGGCATAAATAACTGAAAGTGGCCTTCTCCGGTGGTGGGTGATATGACACATGATTCCTTGCTGTGGGACCTCTCTCCTCTGTCTGGGTTGTGGGGCATAAATAACTGAAAGTGGCCTTCTCCTGTGGTGGGTGATATGACGCATGATTTCTTGCTGTGGGATCTCTGTCCACTGTCTGGGTGCTGGGGCATAAATAACTGAAATTGGCCTTCTCCGGTGGTGTGTGATATGACGCATCATTCCTTGCTGTGGGACCTCTCTCCTCTGTCTGGGTGCTGGGGCCGAAATAACTGAAAGTGGCTTTCTCCGGTGGTGGGTGATATGACGCATGATTCCTTGCTGTGGGACCTCTCTCCTCTGTCTGGGTGCTGGGGCCGAAATAACTGAAAGTGGCCTTCTCCGGTGGTGGGTGATATGACGCATGATTCCTTGCTGTGGGACCTCTCTCCTCTGTCTGGGTGCTGGGGCATGAAATAACTGAAAGTGGCCTTCTCCGGTGGTGGGTGATATGACGCATGATTCCTTGCTGTGGGACCTCTCTCCTCTGTCTGGGTTGTGGGGCATGAAATAACTGAAAGTGGCCTTCTCCTGTGGTGGGTGATATGACGCATGATTCCTTGCTGTGGGACCTCTCTCCTCTGTCTGGGTGCTGGGGCAGAAATAACTGAAAGTGGCCTTCTCCGGTGGTGGGTGATATGACGCATGATTCCTTGCTGTGGGACCTCTCTCCTCTGTCTGGGTGCTGGGGCATGAAATAACTGAAAGTGGCCTTCTCCAGTGGTGGGTGATATGACGCATAATTCCTTGCTGTGGCATCTCTCTCCTCTGTCTGGGTGCTGGGACATGAATAACTGAAAGTGGCCTTCTCCGGTGGTGGTGTGATATGACGCATGATTCCTTGCTGTGGGACCTCTCTCCTCTGTCTGGGTGCTGGGGCAAAATAACTGAAAGTGGCCTTCTCCGGTGGTGGGTGATATGACGCATGATTCCTTGCTGTGGGACCTCTCTCCTCTGTCTGGGTGCTGGGGCCGAAATAACTGAAAGTGGCCTTCTCCGGTGGTGGGTGATATGACGCATGATTCCTTGCTGTGGGACCTCTCTCCTCTGTCTGGGTGCTGGGGCATAAATAACTGAAAGTGGCCTTCTCCGGTGGTGGGTGATATGACGCATGATTCCTTGCTGTGGGACCTCTCTCCTCTGTCTGGGTGGTGAGGCCAAAATAACTGAAAGTGGCCTTCTCCGGTGGTGGGTGATATGACGCATGATTCCTTGCTGTGGGACCTCTCTCCTCTGTCTGGGTGGTGGGGCATAAATAACTGAAAGTGGCCTTCTCCGGTGGTGGGTGATATGACGCATGATTCCTTGCTGTGGGACCTCTCTCCTCTGTCTGGGTGCTGGGGCATAAATAACTGAAAGTGGCCTTCTCCGGTGGTGGGTGATATGGACGCATGATTCCTTGCTGTGGACCTCTCTCTCTGTCTGGGTGCTGGGCGAAATAACTGAAAGTGGCCTTCTCCGGTGGTGGGTGATATGACGCATGATTCCTTGCTGTGGGACCTCTCTCCTCTGTCTGGGTGGTGGGGCATAAATAACTGAAAGTGGCCTTCTCCGGTGGTGGGTGATATGACGCATGATTCCTTGCTGTGGGACCTCTCCTCTGTCTGGGTGCTGGGGCATAAATAACTGAAAGTGGCCTTCTCGGTGGTGGGTGATATGACGCATGATTCCTTGCTGTGGGACCTCTCTCCTCTGTCTGGGTGGTGGGGCATAAATAACTGAAAGTGGCCTTCTCCGGTGGTGGGTGATATGACGCATGATTCCTTGCTATGGGACCTCTCTCCTCTGTCTGGGTGCTGGGGCATAAATAACTGAAAGTGGCCTTCTCCGGTGGTGGGTGATATGACGCATGATTCCTTGCTGTGGGACCTCTCTCCTCTGTCTGGGTGGTGAGGCATAAAATAACTGAAAGTGGCCTTCTCCGGTGGTGGGTGATATGACGCATGATTCCTTGCTGTGGGACTCTCTCCTCTGTCTGGGTGGTGGGGCATGAAATAACTGAAAGTGGCCTTCTCAGGTGGTGGGTGATATGACGCATGATTCCTTGCTGTGGACCTCTCTCCTCTGTCTGGGTGCTGGGGCATAAATAACTGAAAGTGGCCTTCTCCGGTGGTGGGTGATATGACGCATGATTCCTTGCTGTGGGACCTCTCTCCTCTGTCTGGGTGTTGGGGCATAAATAACTGAAAGTGGCCTTCTCCGGTGGTGGGTGATATGACGCATGATTCCTTGCTGTGGCACTCTCTCCTCTGTCTGGGTGCTGGGGCGATAAATAACTGAAAGTGGCCTTCTCAGGTGGTGGGTGATATGACGCATGATTCCTTGCTGTGGGACCTCTCTCCTCTGTCTGGGTGCTGGGGCCGAAATAACTGAAAGTGGCCTTCTCCGGTGGTGGGTGATATGACGCATGATTCCTTGCTGTGGGACCTCTCCTCTGTCTGGGTGCTGGGGCATAAATAACTGAAAGTGGCCTTCTCCGGTGGTGGGTGATATGACGCATGATTCCTTGCTGTGGGACCTCTCTCCTCTGTCTCAGGTGGTGGGGCATGAAATAACTGAAAGTGGCCTTCTCCGGTGGTGGGTGATATGACGCATGATTCCTTGCTGTGGGACCTCTCTCCTCTGTCTTGGTTGCTGGGGCAGAAATCAACTGAAAGTGGCCTTCTCCGGTGGTGGGTGATATGATGCATGATTCCTTGCTGTGGGACCTCTCTCCTCTGTCTGGGTGCTGGGGCATAAATAACTGAATATGGCCTTCTCCAGTGGTGGGTGATATGACGCATGATTCCTTGCTGTGGGACCTCTCTCCTCTGTCTGGGTTGTGGGGCATAAATAACTGAAAGTGGCCTTCTCCGGTGGTGGGTGATATGACGCATGATTCCTTGCTGTGGGACCTCTCTCCTCTGTCTGGGTTGTAGTGGCATATATAACTGAAGGTGGCCTTCTCCGGTGGTGGGTGATATGGCGCATGATTCCTTGCTGTGGGACCTCTCTCCTCTGTCTGGGTGGTGGGGCATAAATAGCTGAAAGTGGCCTTCTCCGGTGGTGGGTGATGTGACGCATGATTCCTTGCTGTGGGACCTCTCGCCTCTGTCTGGGTGGTGGGGCACGAAATAACTGAAAGTGGCCTTCTCCGGTGGTGGGTGATATGACGCATGATTCCTTGCTGTGGGACCTCTCTCCTCTGTCTGGGTGGTGGGGGCATAAATAACTGAAAGTGGCCTTCTCCGGTGGTGGGTGATATGACGCATGATTCCTTGCTGTGGGACCTCTCTCCTCTGTCTGGGTGGTGGGGCATAAATAACTGAAAGTGGCCTTCTCCGGTGGTGGGTGATATGACGCATGATTCCTTGCTGTGGGACCTCTCTCCTCTGTCTGGGTGCTGGGGGCAGAAATAACTGAAAGTGGCCTTCTCCGGTGGTGGGTGATATGACGCATGATTCCTTGCTGTGGGACCTCTCATCCTCTGTCTGGGTGCTGGGGCGGAAAAATAACTAAAAGTGGCCTTCTCGGTGGTTGGGTGATATAGCGCGCATGATTCACCTACTGTGGGACCTCTCCTGTGTCTGGGTGCTGGGGCCGAAAATAACTGAAAGTGGCATTCTCCGGTGAGTGCGGTGATATGGCGCTTATGATTCCTTGCTGTGGGACCTCTCTCCTCTGTCTGGGTGTGGTGGGGCATGAATTAACTGAAAAGTGGCCTTCTCCGGTGGTGGGTGATATGGCGCATGATTCCTTGCTGTGGGACGTCTCTCCTCTGTCTGGGTGGTGGGGCCGAGAAATAACTGAAAGTGGCCTTCTCCGAGTGGTGGGTGATATGACGCATGATTCCTTGCTGTGGCACCTCTCTCTCCTCTGTCTGGAGTGCTGGGGCCGAAATAACTGAGAGTGGCCTTCTCCCAGGTGGTGGGTGATATGACAGCATGATTCCTTGCTGTGGGACCTCTCTCCTCTGTCTGGGTGGTGGGGCGATAAATAACTGAAAGAATGGCCTTCTCCGAGTGGTGCGTGATATGACGCATGATTCCTTGCTGTGGGTCCTCTCTCTCTCTGTCTGGGTGCTGGGGCCAGAAATTACTGAAAGTGGCCTTCCCCGGTGGTGGGTGATATGACGCATGACTTCCTTGCTGTGGGACCTCTCTCCTCTGTCTGGGTGCTGGGGCAGAAACTAACTGAAAGTGGCCGTCTCCGGTGGTGGGTGATATGACGCATGATTCCCTTGCTGTGGGACCTCTCTCCTCTGTCTGGGTGCTGTGGGCCAGAAATAACTGAAAGTGGCCTTCTCGGCGAGTGGGTGATATGACGCATGATTCCTTGCTGTGGGTCCTCTCTCCTCTGTCTTGGTGCTGGGGGCCGAAATTGCTGAAAGTGGCCTTCTCCGGTGGTGGGTGATATGGTGCATGATTCCTTGCTGTGTGACCTCTCTCCTCTGTCTGGGTGCTGGGGGCCGAAATAACTGAAAGTGGCCTTCTCCGGTGGTGGGTGATATGGCGCATGATTGCTTGCTGTGGGACAGCCTCTCCTCCTCTTGTCTGGGTGGCTGGGGCGATAATAACTGAAAGTGGCCTTCTCCCCGGTGGTGGGTGATATGGCGCTTATGATTCCTTGCTGTGGGAGCCTCTCTCCTCTGTGTCTGGGTGGTGGGGCATATATAACTGAAAGTGGCCTTCTCGGGTGGTGGGTGATGACGCATAATTCCTTGCTGTGGGACTCTCTCCTCTGTCTTGGGTGGCGGGGGCATAGAATAACTGAAAGTGGCCCTTCTCCAGTGGTGGGTGATATGATGCAGGATTCCTTGCTGTGGGACCTCTCTCCTCTGTGTCTGGGTGGTGGGGCCGAAATAACAGCGAATAGTGAGCCTTCTCCGGTGGTGGGTGATCTGGCGCATGATTCCTTGCTGTGGGGACCTCTCGCCTCTGTCACGGGTTGCTGGGGCCATAAATAACTGAAAGTGGCCTTCTCCGGTGGTGGGTGATATGACGCTTGATTCCTTGCTGTGGGACCTCCTCTCCACTGTCTGGGTGGTGGGGCATAAATAGCTGAAAGTGGCGGCTTCTCCGGTGTGGTGGGTGGTATGACGCATGATTCCTTGCTGTGGACCTCTCTCCTCTGTCTGGGTGGTGGGGCATAAATAACCGAAAGTGGCCTTCTCCCGGTGGTGGGTGATATGACGCATGATTCCTTGCTGTGGGGACCTCTCTCCTCTGTCTGGGTGGTGGGGCACGAAATAACTGAAAGTGGCCTTCTCCGGTGGTGGGTGATATGACGCATGATTCCTTGCTGTGGGACTCTCTCTCCTCTGTCTGGGTGGTGGGGCATAAATAACTGAAAGTGGCCTTCTCTCCGGTGGTCGGGTGATATGAGCCTTGCGATTCCTTGCTGTGGGGACCTCTCTCCTCTGTCTGCGGTGCTGGGGCCGAGAAATAACTGAAAGTGAGCCTTCTCAGGTGGTGGGTGATATGGCGCATGTGATTCCTTGCTGTGGGACCTCTCTCTGCTCTATCGGGTGGTGGGGCCATAAATAACTAAAAGTGGCATTCTCCGGTGAGTGGGTGATATGGCGCATGATTCCTTGCTGTGGGCTACCTCTCTCCTCTGTCTGGGTGGTGGGGCGTAAATAACTGAGAAAGTGGCCTTCTCCGGTGGTGGGTGGTATGACGCATGATTCCTTGCTGTGGGACCTCTCTGCTGTGTCACGGGTGGTGGGGCACGAATAGCTGAAAGTGGCCTTCTCCGGTGGTGGGTGATGTGACCCATGATTCCTTGCTGTGGGACCTCTCTCCTCTGTCTGGGTGGTGGGGCACGAAGCCAACTGAAAGTGGCCTTCCTCCGGTGGTGGGTGATATGAGCGCATGATTCCTTGCTGTGGGGCGTCTCTCCTCTGTCTGGGTGCTGGGGGCCGAAATAACTGAAAGTGGCCTTCTCCAGTGGTGGGTGATATGACGCATGATTCGCTTGCTGTGGGACCTCTCTCCTCTGTCTGGGTGCTGGGGCGAGAAATAACTGAAATTAGCCTTCACCGGTGGTGTGTGATATAGCGCATGATTCCTTGCTGTGGGACCTCTCTCCTCTGTCTGGGTGCTAGGGCCAGGAAATAACTTTGGTAACTCTCCGGTGGTGAGTGATATGGCGCATGATTCCTTGCTGTGGGTCCTCTCTCCTCTGTCTGGAGTGCTGGGGCCGAAACTAACTGAAAATGGCCTTTACCCGGTGGTGGGTGATGTGCCTGCATGACTTCCTTGCTGTGGGACCTCTCTCCTCTGTCTAGGTGGTGGGGCCGAAATAACTGAAAGTGGCCTTCTCCTTGAGTGGGTGGTATGGCCTGCATGATTCCCTTGCTGTGGTACCTCTCTCCTCTGTCTGGGTGGTGGGGCCCGAAATAACTAGAAAGTGGCCTTCATCAGGTGGTGGGTGATATGACGCATGATTCCTTGCTGTGGGGACCTCTCTCCTCTGTCTGGGTGGTGGGGCATAAATAACTGAAAGTGGCCTTCTCCGGTGGTGGGTGATATGGCGCATGATTCCTTGCTGTGGGACCTCTCTCCTCTGTCTGGGTGGTGGGGCATGAAATAACTGAAAGTGGCCTTCTAACCGGTGGTGGATGATGCGGCGCATGATTCCTTGCTGTGGGCCCTCCCTCCTCTGTCTGGGTGGTGGGGCGAGAAATAACTGAAAGTGGCCTTCTCTCGGTGGTGGGTGATATGACGCATGATTCCTTGCTGTGGGACCCTCTCCTCTGTCTGGGTGTGTGGGGCATATATAACTGAAAGCGGCCTTCTCCGGTGGTGGGTGATATGACGCATGATTCCTTGCTGTGGGACCTCTCTCCTCTGTCTGGGTGGTGGGGCATGAATAACTGAAAGTGGCCTTCTCCAGTGGTGGGTGAGTGCAGTTGCTTTCTGTGGGACCTCTCTCCTCTGTCTAGGTGCTGGGGCCGAAATAACTGAAAGTGAGCTTCTCCTGATTGGTGTGTGATATGACGCATGATTCCTTGCTATTGGGTTGCCTCTCCTCTGTCTGGGTGCTGGGGTAAATAACTAAAAATTGGCATTCTCGGTGGTGGGTGATATGACGCATGATTCCTTGCTGTGGGGACCTCTCCTCTGTCTCTGGGTGGTGGGGCCGAAATAACTGAAAGTGGCCTTCTCCGGTGGTGGGTGGTATGACGCATGATTCCTTGCTGTGGGACCTCTCTCCTCTGTCTGGGTGAGTGGGGCATGAATAACTGAAAGTGGCCTCCGGTGGTGGTGATATAATACATGATTCCTTGCTGTGGGACCTCTCCTCTGTCTAGGTGCTGGGGCGAAGTAACACAAAGATTGCTTCTCCCGGTGGTAGGTGATATGACGCATGATTCCTTGCTGCGGGACCTCTCTCCTCTGTCACGGGTGGTGGGGCATAAATAACTGAAAGCGGCCTTCTCAGAGAGTGGTGGGTGATATGGCCTTGCTTGATTCCTTGCTGTGGGACCTCTCTCTCCTCTGTCTGGGTGCTGCAGGGCCGAAATAACTGAAAGTGGCCTTCTCCGGTGGTGGGTGATATGACGCATGATTCCTTGCTGTGGGACCTCTCTCCTCTGTCTGGGTGCTGGGGCCGAAATAACTGAAAGTGGCCTTCTCCGGTGGTGGGTGATATGACGCATGATTCCTTGCTGTGGGACCTCTCTCCTCTGTCTGGGTGGTGGGGCATAAATAACTGAAAGTGGCCTTCTCCGGTGGTGGGTGATATGACGCATGATTCCTTGCTGTGGGACCTCTCTCCTCTGTCTGGGTGGTGGGGGCATAAATAACTGAAAGTGGCCTTCTCCGGTGGTGGGTGATATGACGCATGATTCCTTGCTGTGGGACCTCTCTCCTCTGTCTGGGTGCTGGGGCATAAATAACTGAAAGTGGCCTTCTCCGGTGGTGGGTGATATGACGCATGATTCCTTGCTGTGGGACCTCTCTCCTCTGTCTGGGTGGTGGGGCATAAATAACTGAAAGTGGCCTTCTCCGGTGGTGGGTGATATGACGCATGATTCCTTGCTGTGGGACCTCTCTCCTCTGTCTGGGTGGTGGGGCATAAATAACTGAAAGTGGCCTTCTCCGGTGGTGGGTGATATGACGCATGATTCCTTGCTGTGGGACCTCTCTCCTCTGTCTGGGTGCTGGGGCCGGAAATAACTGAAGTGGCCTTCCTCCGGTGGTGGGTGATATGACGCATCATTCCTTGCTGTGGAGCTCTCCTGCTCTGTCTGGCTGGTGGGGCAAAAAATAGCAGTGGCCTTCTCCAGTGGTTGGCGATATGACGTGATTCCTTGCTGTGGTACTCTACTCTGTCTGGGTGGGCCGAAATAACTGAAAGTGGCCTTCTCCGGTGGTGGGTGATATGACGCATGATTCCTTGCTGTGGGACCTCTCTCCTCTGTCTGGGTGCTGGGGCATAAATAACTGAAAGTGGCCTTCTCCGGTGGTGGGTGATATGACGCATGATTCCTTGCTGTGGGGACCTCTCCTCTGTCTAGGTGGTGAGGCATGAATAACTGAAATTTGCCTTCTCCAGTGGTGGATGATATGACCATGATTCTTTGCTGTGGGCCCTCCCTCCCTCTGTCTGGGTGCTGGGGGCCGAAATAACTGAAAGTGGCCTTCTCCGGTGGTGGGTGATATGACGCATGATTCCTTGCTGTGGGACCTCTCTCCTCTGTCTGGGTGCTGGGGCATAAATAACTGAAAGTGGCCTTCTCCGGTGGTGGGTGATATGACGCATGATTCCTTGCTGTGGGACCTCTCTCACTCTGTCTGGGTGCTGGGGCAGGGGAAATAACTTCATGGCTTCTCCAGTGGTTGGTGATATATTGCTATGATTCCTTGCTGTGGGACCTCTCTCCTCTGTCCACAGATTGCTGGGCCGAAATAACTTTAAGTGGCCTTCTCCGGTGGTGGGTGATCTGAGCGCATGATTCCTTGCTTGTTGGGACCTCTCTCCCCTCTGTCTGGGTGGTGGGGCATGAATAACTGAAAGTTGCCTTCTCCCGGTGGTGGGTGATATGGCGCATCGATTCCTTGCTGTGGGACCTCTCTCCTCTGTCTGGGTGGTGGGGCATAAATAACTGAAATGGCCTTCTCCAGTGGTGGGTGATATGACGCATGATTCCTTGCTGTGGGACCTCTCTCCCCTCTGTCTGGGTGCTGGGGGCAGAAATAACTGAAAGTGGCCTTCTCCGGTGGTGGGTGATATGGCGCATGATTCCTTGCTGTGGGACCTCTCTCCTCTGTCTGGGTGCTGGGGCGAAATAACTGAAAGTGGCTTCTCCGGTGGTGGGTGATATGACGCATCGATTCCTTGCTGTGGGACCTCTCTCCTCTGTCTAGCTGGTGGGGCACAAATAACTGAAAGTGGCCTTCTCCAGTGGTTGGTGATATGGACGCATGATTCCTTGCTGTGGGACCTCTCTCCTCTGTCTGGGTGCTGGGGGCCGAAATAACTGAAAGTGGCCTTCTCCAGTGAGTGGGTGATATGGCGCATGATTCCTTGCTGTGGGACCTCTCTCCTCTGTCTGGGTGGTGGGGCATAAATAACTGAAAGTGGCCTTCTCCGGTGGTGGGTGATATGACGCATGATTCCTTGCTGTGGGACCTCTTCCTCTGTCTGGGTGGTGGGGCATAGAATAACTGAAAGTGGCCTTCTCCAGTGGTGGATGATATGGCGGCATGATTCCTTGCTGTGGGACCTCTCTCCTCTGTCTGTGTGCTGGGGCCGAAATAACTGAAAGTGGCCTTCTCCGGTGGTGGGTGATATGACGCATGATTACTTGCTGTGGGACCTCTCTCCTCTGTCTGGGTGGTGGGGCATAACAACTGAAAGTGGCCTTCTCCGGTGGTGGGTGATAGGACGCATGATTCCTGCTGCTGGGACCTCTCTCCTCTGTCTGGGTGGTGGGGCATAAATAACTGAAAGTGGCCTTCTCGGTGGTGGGTGATATGACGCATGATTCTTTGCTGTGGACCTCTCCTCTGTCTTGGTGGTGGGGCATAAATAACTGAAAGTGGCCTTCTCCTGTGGTGGGTGATATGACGCATGATTCCTTGCTGTGGACCTCTCTCCTCTGTCTGGGTGGTGGGGCATAAATAACTGAAAGTGGCCTTTCTCCAGTGGTGGGTGATATGACGCATGATTCCTTGCTGTGGGACCTCTCTCCTCTGTCTGGGTGGTGGGGCATAAATAACTGAAAGTGGCCCCTTCTCCGGTGGTGGGTGATATGACGCATGATTCCTTGCTGTGGGACCTCTCTCCTCTGTCTGGGTTGTGTGGCATAAATAACTGAAAGTGGTCTTCTCTGGTGGTGGGTGATATGACGCATGATTCCTTGCTGTGGAACCTCTCTCCTCTATATGGGTGGTGGGGCATAAATAACCGAAAGTGGCCTTCTCCGGTGGTGGGTGATATGACGCATAATTCCTTGCTGTGGGACCTCTCTCCTTTGTCTGTGTGGTGGGGCATGAATAACTGAAAGTGGCCTTCTCCGGTGGTGGGTGATATGACGCATGATTCCTTGCTGTGGGACCTCTCTCTTCTGTCTGGGTGGTGGAGCATAAATAACTGAAAGTGGCCTTCTCCGGTGGTGGGTGATATGACGCATAATTCCTTGCTGTGGGACCTCTCTCCTCTGTCTGCGTTGTGGGGCATAAATAACTGAAAGTGGCCTTCTCTGGTGGTGGGTGATATGACGCATGATTCCTTGCTGTGGAACCTCTCTCCTCTATCTGGGTGGTAGGGCATAAATAACTAAAAGTGGCCTTCTCCGGTGGTGGGTGATATGACGCATGATTCCTTGCTGTAGTACCTCTATCCTCTGTCTGGGTGTTGGGGCCGAAATAACTGAAAGTGGCCTTCTCCAGTGGTGGGTGATATGACGCATGATTCCTTGCTGTGGGACCTCTCTCCTGTGTCTGGGTGCTGGGGCGATAAATAACTGAAAGTGGCCTTCTCTGGTGGTGGGTGATATGACGCATGATTCCTTGCTGTAGGACCTCTCTCCTCTGTCTGGGTGGTGGGGCATGAATAACTGAAAGTGGCCTTCTCCGGTGGTGGGTGATATGACGCATGATTCCCTTGCTGTGGGACCTCTCCTCTGTCTGGGTGCTGGGGCCGAAATAACTGAAAGTGGCCTTCTCCAGTGGTGGGTGAAATGACGCATGATTCCTTGCTGTGGCACCTCTCTCCTCTGTCTGGGTGCTGGGGCAGAAATAACTGAAATTGGCCTTCACCGGTGGTGTGTGATATGACGCATGATTCCTTGCTGTGGGACCTCTCTCCTCTGTCTGGGTGCTGGGGCCGAAATAACTGAAAGTGGCCTTCTCCGGTGGTGAGTGATATGACGCATGATTCCTTGCTGTGGGTCCTCTCTCCTCTGTCTGGGTGCTGGGGCCGAAATTACTGAAAATGGCCTTCCCCGGTGGTGGGTGATATGATGCATGATTTCTTGCTGTGGGACCTCTCTCCTCTGTCTGGGTGCTGGGGCCGAAATAACTGAAAGTGGCCTTCTCCGGTGGTGGGTGATATGACGCATGATTCCTTGCTGTGGGACCTCTCTCCTCTGTCTGGGTGGTGGGGCATAAATAACTAAAAGCGGCCTTCTCCAGTGGTTGGTGATATGACGCATGATTCCTTGCTGTGGGACCTCTCTCCTCTGTCTGGGTGCTGGGGCCGAAATAACTGAAAGTGGCCTTCTCCGGTGGTGGGTGATCTGACGCATGATTCCTTGCTGTGGCACTTCTCTCCTCTGTCTGGGTGCTGGTGCATAAATAACTGAAATTGACCTTCTCCGGTGGTGTGTGATATGACGCATCATTCCTTGCTGTGGGACCTCTCTCCTCTGTCTGGGTGCTGGGGCCGAAATAACTGAAAGTGGCTTTCTCCGGTGATGGGTTATATGACGCATGATTCCTTGCTGTGGGTCCTCTCTCCTCTGTCTGGGTGCTGGGGCCAGAAATTACTGAAAGTGGCCTTCTCCGGTGGTGGGTGATATGGCGCATCATTCCTTGCTGTGTGCACCTCTCTCCTCTCTCTGGGTGCTGGGGCATAAATAACTGAAAGTGGCCTTCTCCGGTGGTGGGTGATATGACGCATGATTCCTTGCTGTGGGACCTCTCTCCTCTGTCTGGGTGCTGGGGCCGAAATAACTGAAAGTGGCCTTCTCCGGTGGTGGGTGATATGACGCATAATTCCTTGCTGTGGACCTCTCTCCTCTGTCTGGGTGTAGGGCATAAATAACTGAAAGTGGCCTTCTCCGGTGGTGGGTGATATGACGCATGATTCCTTGCTGTGGACCTCTCTCCTCTATCTGGGTGGTGGGGCATAAATAACTGAAAGTGGCCTTCTCCGGTGGTGGGTGATATGACGCATGATTCCTTGCTGTAGGACCTCTCTCCTCTGTCTGGGTGTTGGGGCCAGAAATAACTGAAAGTGGCCTTCTCAGTGGTGGGTGATATGACGCATGATTCCTTGCTGTGGGACCTCTCTCCTGTGTCTGGGTGCTGGGGCGAAAATAACTGAAAGTGGCCTTCTCCGGTGGTGGGTGATATGACGCATGATTCCTTGCTGTGGGACCTCTCTCCTCTGTCTGGGTGGTGGGGCATGAATAACTGAAAGTGGCCTTCTCCGGTGGTGGGTGATATGACGCATGATTCCTTGCTGTGGGACGTCTCTCCTCTGTCTGGGTGCTGGGGCCGAAATAACTGAAAGTGGCCTTCTCCAGTGGTGGGTGAAATGACGCATGATTCCTTGCTGTGGCACCTCTCTCCTCTGTCTGGGTGCTGGGGCATAAATAACTGAAAGTGGCCTTCACCGGTGGTGTGTGATATGACGCATGATTCCTTGCTGTGGGACCTCTCTCCTCTGTCTGGGTGCTGGGGCATGAAATAACTGAAAGTGGCCTTCTCCGGTGGTGGGTGATATGACGCATGATTCCTTGCTGTGGGACCCTCTCTCCTCTGTCTGGGTGCTGGGGCCAGAAATTACTGAAAGTGGCCTTCCCCGGTGGTGGGTGATATGGTACGCATGATTTCTTGCTGTGGGACCCTCTCCTCTGTCTGGGTGCTGGGGCCAAAATAACTGAAAGTGGCCTTCTCCGGTGGTGAGGTGATAGTGACGCATGATTCCTTGCTGTGGACCTCTCTCCTCTGTCTGGGTGGTGGGGCATGAAATTACTGAAAGCGGCCTTCTCGGTGGTTGGTGATATGACGCATGATTCCTTGCTGTGGGACCTCTCTCCTCTGTCTGGGTGCTGGGGCCGGAAATAACTGAAAGTGGCCTTCTCCGGTGGTGGGTGATCTGACGCATGATCTCTTGCTGTGGCACCTCTCCTCTGTCTGGGTGCTGGGGCATAAATAACTGAAAGTGGCCTTCTCCGGTGGTGTGGTGATATGACGCATCATTCCTTGCTGTGGGACCTCTCTCCTCTGTCTGGGTGCTGGGGCAGAAATAACTGAAAGTGGCCTTCTCGGTGGTGGGTGATATGACGCATGATTCCTTGCTGTGGACACTCTCTCCTCTGTCTGGGTGCTGGTGCATGAATAACTGAAATTGGCCTTCTCCGGTGGTGTGTGTGATATGGCAGCATCATTCCTTGCTGTGGGACCTCTCTCCTCTGTCTGGGTGCTGGGGCGGAAATAACTGAAAGTGGCCTTCTCCGGTGATGGGTGATATGACGCATGATTCCTTGCTGTGGGTCCTCTCTCCTCTGTCTGGGTGCTGGGGCCGAAATTACTGAAAGTGGCCTTCTCCAGTGGTGGGTGATATGACGCATCATTCCTTGCTGTGTGACCTCTCTCCTCTCTCTGGGTGCTGGGGCATAAATAACTGAAAGTGGCCTTCTCCGGTGGTGGGTGATATGACGCATGATTCCTTGCTGTGGGACCTCTCTCCTCTGTCTGGGTGCTGGGGCCGAAATAACTGAAAGTGGCCTTCTCCGGTGGTGGGTGATCTGACGCATGATTCCTTGCTGTGGGACCTCTCTCCTCTGTCTGGGTGGTGGGGCATAAATAACTGAAAGTGGCCTTCTCCGGTGGTGGGTGATATGACGCATGATTCCTTGCTGTGGGACCTCTCTCCTCTGTCTGGGTTTTGGGGCATAAATAACTGAAAGTGGCCTTCTCCGGTGATGGGTGATATGACGCATGATTCCTTGCTGTGGGTCCTCTCTCCTCTGTCTGGGTGCTGGGGCCGAAATTACTGAAAGTGGCCTTCTCCGGTGGTGGGTGATATGATGCATGATTCCTTGCTGTGTGACCTCTCTCCTCTCTCTGGGTGCTGGGGCCGAAATAACTGAAAGTGGCCTTCTCCGGTGGTGGGTGATATGACGCATGATTCCTTGCTGTGGGACCTCTCTCCTCTGTCTGGGTGCTGGGCAGAAATAACTGAAAGTGGCCTTCTCCGGTGGTGGGTGATATGGCGCATGATTCCTTGCTGTGGGACCTCTCTCCTCTGTCTGGGTGGTGGGGCATAAATAACTGAAAGTGGCCTTCTCCGGTGGTGGGTGATATGACGCATGATTCCTTGCTGTGGGACCTTTCTCCTCTGTCTGGGTGGTGGGGCATAAATAACTGAAAGTGGCCTTCTCCAGTGGTGGGTGATATGACGCATGATTCCTTGCTGTGGGACCTCTCTACTCTGTCTGGGTGCTGGGGCCGAAATAACTGAAAGTGGCCTTCTCCAGTGGTGGGTGATATAACGCCTTATTCCTTGCTGTGGGACCTCTCTCCTCTGTCTGGGTGCTGGTGCCGAAATAACTGAAAGTGGCCTTCTCCAGTGGTGGGTGATATGACGCATGATTCCTTGCAGTGAGACCTGTATCCTCGGTCTGGGTGCTAGGCCGAAATAACTAAAAGTGGCCTTCTCCAGTGGTGGGTGATATGACGCATGATTCCTTGCTGTGGGCCCTCTCTCCTCTGTCTGGGTGCTGGGGCCGAAATAACTGAAAGTGGCCTTCTCCGCTAGAAGGTGTTATTACGCTTGATTCCTTGCTGTGGGACCTCTCTCCTCTGTCTGGGTGCTGCGCCGGAATAACTGAAAGTGGCCTTCTCCAGTAGTGGTTGATATGACGCATGATTCCTTGCTGTGGGACCTCTCTCCTCTGTCTGGGTGCTGGGTCCGAAATAACTGAAAGTGGCCTTCTCCAGTGGTGGGTGATATGATGCATGATTCCTTGCTGTGAGACCTGTATCCTCGGTCTGGGTGCTGGGCCGAAATAACTGAAAGTGGCCTTCTCCATTGGTGGGTGAAATGACGCATGACTCCTTGCTGTGGGACCGCTCTCCTCTGTCTGGGTGCTGGGTCCGAAATAACTGAAAGTGTCCTTCTCCATTGTTGGGTGATATGACGCATGATTCCTTGCAGTGGGACCTCTCTTCAATTGATATTGGTTAAATTTTATTTATTTTATGTTATTTTAATTAATTTCCCTATCCACATTTGTTTGCAGGGGATTTAAATACATGTTGCTGCCTTTGGCAGCCTTCTAGCCGATTCCAGGACTATTTTACAGCCTTTTTAGTGCCTAAAAGTTCGGGTCCCCATTGACTTCAATGGCGTTCGGGTTCGGCATAAAGTTCGGGTCGAGTTCGGATCCCAAAACATTTTCGGCAAGTTCGGCCGAACTTCCCGAACCCAAGCTTCCAGGTGTTCGCTCATCTCTAATGGCGACCTACAACAGGAAGAACATGGTGTCAGCTCTCTGTCAAGGAGGGCTAAGCCATGCGCCCTGTATTGCACACGTGTTCAATCTGGTTGCATGCACTGCAGCTACTCTTACACCGCAAAGCACACCCTTCTTGAACTGCAGCGGCATAAAGGCACCCCCCAACATAGGCTGATATGCAACATTTCCACCCATTGGAATTCCACCCTCCATATCTTGGACACACTATACGAACAGAGAAAGGCCATAAACGATTTCTTGATGATCCAAGTGGACAGGCGTACTCCCCTGTGTAACTTCAATATCAGACAGTAGCAGCTCATGAGTGATACCC
>JAKVIS010001660.1:0-30597 GCA_033119425.1 Bufotes viridis
CGGTTGTTTTAATGTTTATTTAGGCACGTGGTTCGGTTCACTAATGTCTATGCATATCCCATCAGGTCTCGCATGTATGGCTCCGCCTATTAGTCTCTCACGCATAGCTTCTCCGATTTAGTGTTACACATATGACTCTGCCATCAGAGTCTCACGCATGGCTTCTCCGTTCATATTTTACACACATGACTACGCCATTAGAGTCTCTCAAGCAATGCTTCTCCGATTAAGTGTCCACCATTAGAGCCTCACGCATGGCTTCTCCGATTTAGTGTTTCACATATGACTCCGCCATTAGAGTCCCCCAAGCATGGCTTCTCCGATTTAGTGTTACACATATGACTCCGCCATTAGAGTCTCTCACGCATGGCTTCTCGGTTATGTTTTACACATGACTCCGCCATTATAGTCTCTCAAGCAACGCCTCTCCGATTTAGTGTCCACCATTAGAGTCCCTCACGCATGGCTTCTCCGATTTAGTGTTACACACATGACTCCGCCATTAGTGTCCCCCACACATGGCTTCTCCAATTAAGTGCTACACATACGACTTTGCCATTAGTCCCCCACGCATGGCTTCTCCGATTTAGTGTTACACATATGTCTCCGCCATTAGAGTCTCTCACGCATGGCTTCTCCGATTTAGTGTCCGCCATAAGAGTCTCTCACGCATGGCTTCTCCAATTAATTGTCTGCCATTTGAGTCTCATGCATGGCTTCTATGATTAAGTGCCCTTTAGTCTCACACGCACGGCTTCTCCGATTTAGTGTTACACATATGACTCCGCCATTAGTGTTGAGCGAACAGTTCGAGCATAGTTCGGGTTCGTACCGAATTTTGGGGTGTTCGGGACACGGACCCAGACCCGAAATTTTCAAAAAAATGATTGTTTTACTTCTTGCCCTAAGAACCCATCACAGCCATGCCTACTAATGGCATGGCTGTGATTGGCCAAGTGCAGCATGTGACCCAGCCTCTATTTAACCTCGAGTCACTTAGCGCCGCACGTCACACTGCTCTGATTAGTGTAGGGAGAGGACGCAGCTGCTGTGAGGGCGAGATTAGGCAGGGAAAAGTCTGCAAAAGCACCTAATGAAGTGATCGATCTACAGCTGTGAATGATTAAACTTCTGCTAGTTACTTGCTCACTGGTTTTTAGGCTGCACAGAGCGTTTTTCTGTCACTTATTTTCTGGGGTGATCGGTGGCCATTTTGTGACTTGTGGTGCACCAGAACAAGCTGCCACCAAGTCCATCAATCCATCAATACTAGTTTTTTTTTTTGCTTTATCCTACATCAGGGGCTTGGCTGTGCTAATTGTCACCCCTAGAAACTCAGGATAGCAATTTCTATATTTTATTAAGGGGTTAAATACAATTGCCAAAATACCAATCCCCTAAATCTGGTGTTCCAGCTTTGGCTAGCCAAGTATAATACTTTCTGCTGTTTGGCAAAGGATAGATTATTTTCTGTGGTGAAATTCAATTGTCAAAATAGCAATCCCCTAAATCTGGTGTCCCAGCACTGGCTGGCAAAGTATAATAGTGTCCGCCAAAACATATATTTTGTTCTGGGGTGAAATTCAATTGCCAAAATAGCAATACCCTGAATCTGGTGTCCCAGCTATTGCAGGCCTAGTTTAAATCTGTCCATAAAAGGATACCTTTCATCCAGGGCCTACATACTCGCCCTAAAAGAGATATTCCCTAAATCAGTGGTTACTGCTGTGCCTGGATTAGTGTAATACGGTACATAAATAAATAGGCAGATAGAGTTAGGTGCCTGTAAAAAAAAAAAAGGCCTGAATTTGAAATCAATACATTCGGCCAAATATTTTTTTCTTATTGTGGTGCTTGATGAACGGTAACAATGAGGAAAACATCTAGTAAGGGACGCGGACGCGGTCATGGTGGTGTTAGTGTACCCTCTGGTGCTTGCAGAGGACGTGGCCATTCTGCCACAGCCACATGTCCTAGTAAACCAACTACCTCAGGTTCCAGTACCCGCCAGAATTTACAGCGATATTTGGTGGGGCCCAATGCCGTTCTAAAGATGGTAAGGCCTGAACAGGTACAGGCGCTAGTCAATTGGGTGGCCGACAGTGGATCCAGCACGTTCACAACATTATCTCCCACCCAGTCTTCTGCAGAAAGCGCACAGGTGGCACCTGAAAACCAAGCCCATCATTCTGTCACATCACCCCCATGCATATCAGGGAAACTGTCTGAGCCTCAAGTTATGCAGCAGTCTCTTATGCTGTTTGAAGACTCTGCTGGCATGGTTTCCCAAGGGAATCCACCTAGCCCTTCCCCAGTGGTGGAAGACATAGTATGCACTGATGCACAACAACTGATGTTTCCTGATGATGAGGACATGGGAATACCACCTCATCGGAGTCCGCGCGTCTCTGATGATGACAAAACACAGGTGCCAACTGCTGCGTCTTTCTGCAGTGTGCAGACCGAACAGGAGGTCAGGGAGGAAGACTGTGTGGAAGACGATGCAGGGGACGATGAGGTCCTAGACCCCACATGGAATGAAGGTCGTGCCACTGACTTTCATAGTTCAGAGGAAGAGGCAGTGGTGAGACCGAGCCAACAGCGTAGCAAAAGAGGGAGCAGGGGGCAAAACAGAACAGCCGCCTCCAAGAGAGTTCGCCTGCTACTGACCACCGCCACCAAGGACCGAGCACCCCAAAGGCAGCTTCAAGGAGTTCCCTGGCATGGCATTTCTTTAAACAATGTGCTGACGACAAGACCCGAGTGGTTTGCACGCTGTGCCATCAGAGCCTGAAGCGAGGCATTAACGTTCTGAACCTTAGCACAACCTGCATGACCAGGCATCTACATGCAAAGCATGAACTGCACTGGAGTAAACACCTTAAAAGCAAGGAACTCACTCAGGCTCCCCCTGCTCCCTCTTCTGCTGCTGCCTCGGCCTCTTCCTCCGCCTTGGGAGGAATGTTGGCACCTGCCGCCCACCAAACAGAGGATGTGCCACCGACACCACCACCTGCGTCACCAAGCATCTCCACCATGTCACACGGCAGCGTTCAGCTCTCCATCTCACAAACCTTGGAGAGAAAGCGTAAATTCCCACCTAGCCACCCTCGAGCCCTGGGCCTGAATGCCGGCATTTCTAAACTACTGGCCTTTGAAATGCTGTCATTCAGGCTGGTGAACACAGACAGCTTCAAACAGCTGATGTCCATGGCTGTCCCACAATATGTTCTTCCCAGCCGCCACTACTTCTCCAAGACAGCCGTGCCTTCCCTGCACAACCAAGTATCCGATAAAATCAAGTGTGCACTGCGCAACGCCATCTGTGGCAAGGTCCACCTAACCACAGATATGTGGACCAGTAAGCACGGCCAGGGACGCTATATCTCCCTAACTGCACACTGGGTAAATGTAGTGGCGGCTGGGCCCCAGGCGGAGAGTTCCTTTGCGCACGTCCTTCCACCGCCAAGGATCGCAGGGCATCATTCTTTACCTCCTGTAGCCTCCTCCTCCTACTCGGCTTCCACCTCCTCTGCTTCCACCAGCTCATCCAGTCAGCCACACACCTTCACCACCAACTTCAGCACAGCCTGGGGTAAACGTCAGCAGGCCATTCTGAAACTCATATGTTTGGGGGACAGGCCCCACACCGCGCAGGAGTTGTGGCGGGGTATTGAACAACAGACCGATGAGTGGTTGCTGCCGGTGGGCCTCAAGCCCAGCCTGGTGGTGTGCGATAATGGGCGAAATCTCGTCACAGCTCTGGGACTAGCCGGTTTGACGCACATCCCTTGCCTGGCGCATGTGCTGAATTTGGTGGTGCAGAAGTTCATTCACAACTACCCCGACATGTCAGAGCTGCTGCATAAAGTGCGGGCCGTCTGTGCGCGCTTCCGGCGTTCACATCCTGCCGTTGCTCACCTGTCTGCGCTACAGCGGAACTTCGGCCTTCCCTCTCACCACCTCATATGCGACGTGCCCACCAGGTGGAACTCCACCTTGCACATGCTGGAGAGACTGTGCGAGCAGCAGCAGGCCATAGTGGATTTTCAGCTGCAGCAGGCACGCGTCAGTCGCACTGTGGAACAGCACTACTTTACCACCAATGATTGGGCCTCTATGCGAGACCTGTGTGTCCTGTTGCGCTGTTTCGAGTACTCCACCAACATGGCCAGTGGCCAAGACACCGTTATCAGCGTTACAATACCACTTCTATGTCTCCTTGAGAAAACGCTTAGGGCGTTGATGGAAGAGGAGGTGGCCCAGGAGGAGGAGGAGGATGAGGGGTCATTTTTAGCACTTTCAGGACAGTCTGTTAGAAGTGGCTCAGAGGGAGTTTTTTTGCAACAGCAGAGGCTAGGTACAAATGTGGCCAGCCAGGGCCCACTACTGGAGGACGAGGAGGATGACGAGGAGGTGGAGGAGGATGAGGATGAAGCAGGTTCACAGCGGGGTGGCACCGGACACAGCTCAGGCCCATCACTGGTGCGTGGCTGGTTGGATACGGAGGACGATGACGATACGCCTCCCACAGAGGACAGCTTGTACTTACCTCTGGGGAGCCTGGCACACATGAGCGACTACATGCTGCAGCAGAGTTGCCCACATTTTAACGTGTGCGGACTACTGGGTTTCCACCCTGCTGGATCCCCGGTACAAACACAATGTGCCCACCTTACTTCCTGCACTGGAGCGTGATAGGAAGATGCGCGAGTACAAGCGCACGCTGGTAGATGCGCTCCTGAGAGCATTCCCAAATGTCACAGGGGAACAGGTGGAAGCCCAAGGCGAAGGCAGAGGAGGAGCAAGAGGTCGCCAACGCAGCTGTGTCACGGCCAGCTCCTCTGAGGGCAGGGTTAGCATGGCAGAAATGTGGAAAAGTTTTGTCTCCACGCCACAGCTAACTGCACCACCACCTGATACGGAACGTGTTAGCAGGAGGCAGCATTTCACTAACATGGTTGAACAGTACGTCTGCACACCCCTCCACGTACTGACGGATGGTTCGGCCCCATTTAACTTCTGGGTCTCCAAATTGTCCACGTGGCCAGAGTTAGCATTTTATGCCTTGGAGGTACTGGCCTGCCTGGCGGCCAGCGTTTTGTCTGAACGTGTATTCAGCACGGCAGGGGGCGTCATAACTGACAAACGCAGCCGCCTGTCCACAGCTGACATTCATAAAAATGAACCAGGCATGGATCCCACAGGACCTGTGCCTCCCTTTATAACTGCCTCCCCCTCAACCATGTATACTTGTACTCCGGGGCACTTCTTTATTGAATCCTCATTTTTTTAACTTTACCATGATCTTGCGGTGCAACCCAAAGTTGAATGAACCTCTCCTCTGTCTGGGTGCTGGGGCCGAAATAACTGAAAGTGGCCTTCTCCAGTGGTGGGTGATATGACACCTTATCCCTTGCTGTGGGACCTCTCTCCTCTGTTTGGGTGCTGTGGCCGAAAAAACTGAAAGTGGCCTTCTCTAGTGGTGGGTGAAATAACGCATGATTCCTTGCTGTGGGACCTCTCTCCTCGGTCTGGGTGCTGGGCCGAAATAACTGAAAGTGGCCTTCTCCAGTGGTGGGTGATATGACGTCTTATTCCTTGCTGTGGGACCTCTCTCCTCGGTCTGGGTGCTGGGCCAAAATAACTTAAAGTGGCCTTCTCCAGTGGAGGGTGATATGACGCATGATTCCTTGCTGTGGGACCTCTCTCCTCTGTCTGGGTGCTGTGGCCGAAATAACTGAAAGTGGCCTTCTCCATTGGTGGTTGATATGACGCATGATTCTCTGCTATGGGACCTCTCTCCAATTGATATTGGTTAATTTTTATTTATTTTATTTCAATTCATTTCCCTATCCACATTTGTTTGCACGGCATTTACCTACATGTTGCTGCCCTTTGCAGCCCTCTAGCCCTTTCCTGGACTATTTTACAGCCTTTTTAGTGCTCAAAAGCTCGGGTCCCCATTGACTTCAATGGTGTTCGAGTTCGGGTCGAGTTCGGATCCCGAACCCGAACATTTTCGGGAAGTTCGGCTGAACTTCTCGAACCCGAACATCCAGGTGTTCGCTCATCTCTATCTCTCACGCATGGCTTCTTTGTTTGTTTTACACACATGACTCTGCCATTAGTCTCTCACGCATGGCTCCACCATCAGAGTCTCTCACACATAGCCTCTTCGATTAAGGGTTGACATATGACTTCGCCATTAGAGTCTCTCATGCATGGCCTTCTCCGTTTAAGTGTTTTTTATATGACTTCACCATTAATGGTCGGCCACGTGGCCCCACCACAAGTAGGTTCCATGTCTTTTTCCGCCACTCGGGCGAGGGTGTTGGTGTCGGGCCTAAGTCCTGGGTATCGGTCTGTTTTCCAGTAGGAGGTACAGTAATAAGGCACAATTCTCAATGTCTCATGGCTACTGGCACTGCATACATAGTTTAACGACCTTAAGCTTATTTCCGGTCACAACTGCAGGTATAGTGTGTTCGTTTCTCTGTCTTCATTACAGGCAACATTAGCTTGTTAATTGAAATAGCCATGTATTCGTGTTGACGGTTCCCCAGGCCTGGCGAGTTTACACATTCCATTTAAATCTACTAATAGAGGAACATGGCATACGCCATGTTCTAACTTTTTGGCCCTTTATATATAAAAGGCGTGGCCTGGGGAATAAGTAGAGGTGTAGTAGTTTGCAACCAGGAATAGTTGGTGCCCGATCAGGGCCCTCGGCGAATGCTTGGAATTCATTTAGGCCTTCCAACAGATTCACCATGGTTTATTTCAGTCTGCAGCTCTCTGGATTCAGACCTTCGCGTAATATGTTCATATGTTGTTGGTATACATAGGAATAACTCGTTTCTGATTACCGGCCACTCCTTCAATCGCATCAGCGTTAGTCACATCCAAATACAATGTGCCGGTGCACATGACAGAGGTAAGGTAGATGGTAATCACTGTGATATGTACGGTACATTCCGCACCTTCATCGGGGAATGTCTTTTACGTTCAAAATGGGTGTAGTAATGGTATGTATATATTTTGCTCTAACCTAAGGTCTGTTCTTTTTGGCCCCTTTAGGCTGCCCTACCGCAGCAGTTATGGCATAATTCTACTGCTTGTTGTAGATAGGGTTAGATAGGTTAGGTACACCTTTCTGATAGCCGATCCGACCACAAGTATTAAGCAAATATATTTGCTGTGTTTGTGGGAGGGGAGGCTGATTACATGCACCTGTAGGCCAGGCTAGCTGTTTGCTAGGCTATTTATAGGCACCTGTGGGTCCAGGCTGATGCCGATTCAGCTGATTTCTCCCACCCACCCACACCATCTTACAGTCATTTCATACTAGAGTGGCCCCCTTTAGGCTGCCCTACCGCAGCAGTTATGGCTTAATTCTACTGCTTGTTGTAGATAGGATTAGATAGGTTAGGTACACCTTTCTGATAGCCGATCCGACCACAAACATACTTATGCTGTGAAGATTAAAATTTCATAAAAGGTAGGCCATTGACAAAACGACTAAGTAATTGAAAACAGTGGGTCATTGAAGTATTAGTCTGATAATATTTCGACTTACCTTAAAGTAATAATAAGACGTTCTTCTGGTGACACACTCCGCCACATATTGGTGTCCTGGAAAGTTAAGGAAGGCCTCAACTCTCCCAACAGCCGATCAAATCCTGAAGACGACATGCGTCAATAATTGATAAACTTCTGAGGGTGCGCACGGAGCTCTGAGTACAAGCCAACAAAGACACTTTTGGTGGCCCTCTGCGAAATGATAGGCTGCACCCACATACGTATCCTCCACGGTTCATCCTCAATCATTTCTGGCTGCTCTGCAAAACAGCGGTAGACCAGCCAGTGCAGGAAGACATGGTCAGTGGATGACAAGTAAAAGTGGACACACACCAAACACACACACACACGACAATCAAATCCTCCAAAAATGGAGTTGTCCAACAAAACCATACATGCTGGGGGTATTTATATATGAGTTTGCAGTCACAGGTGAATGTTGTGGATGGACGCGCGGGAAAAACGCAACGACGCAATCGCATACAAAACTGACAGCTCTCCCTGAACGCATCCGGACCAAATCCGGGACGCTCGTGTGAAAGAGGCCTAACAGTCATGGAAGGATAACCACTAGTACGGTAAGTTAGGATGTAAGAAACATATCTTATAATTGGTTATAGAGGTACATGACTGATTCCAAACAGGGATATCTTATCAGATTTGGGGAAGGAGTGTGCGGTATCTTTTATATATATAAATGTTCATGATTTGTAAGTGAAAAGCAGGAGTGGGTACAATGCACGAAAGACAGGATCCTTTTATCGGATTGTTCCTGTGAGAAGAAGGGATAAATATACAGTGACATCCACACAAACATAATGCTGACACCCTCTCCACTGTGTCATGGGGGCGCTGCTTGTATCAGCATGTAACAGAACAGGTTGTGGAGAGATCTATGTGGAATCAGATGACAGTGTAAAGGCAGTGCGCTTTTTCACTCTATTGTACAATCTTGGCCTCTGCTCAGTTCTTTACACCTTAGTATATAAAATGAGGATGCTCGGACTGGGAGAAAATGTCTGTATGTGGGTAAGTAACTGGGTAAGTGACAGAAAACAGAGGGTGGTTATTAACGGTAGATACTCAGATTGGGTCACTGTCACAAGTGGGGTACCTCAGGGGTCAGTACTGGAGGGGTCACTGTCACTAGTGGGGTACCTCAGGGGTCAGTATTGGGCCCTATTCTCTTCAATATATTTATTAATGATCTTATAGAAGGCTTGTATAGTAAGATATCAATGTTTGCAGATGGAGATAAAATGCAAGTCACCTGTACATACTAAATGGTAAAACACTCGGTAACACTGACATGGAAAAAGATCTAAGAATTTTACTAGACAGCAAACTAAGCTGCAAAAACCAGTGTCAGGCAGCTGCTGCCAAGGCCAATAAGATAATAGGTGGCATCAAAAGGGGCATAGACGCCCGTGATGAGAACATAGTCCTACCACTTTACAAATCACTAGTCAGACCACACATGGAGGACTGTGTACAGTTCTGGGCTCCTGTGAACAAGGCGGACATAGCAGAGCTGGAGAGGGTCCAGAGGAGGGCAACTAAAGTAATAACTGGAATGGGGCAACTACAGTACCCTGAAAGATTATCAAAATTAGGGTTATTCACTTTAGAAAAAAGACGACTGAGGGGAGATCTAATAACTATGTATAAATATATCAGGGGTCAGTACAAAGATCTCTCCCATCATCTATTTATCCCCAGAACTGTGACTGTGACGAGGGGACATCCTCTGCGTCTGGAGGAAAGAAGGTTTAGAAGAGGATTCTTTACGGTAAGGGCAGTGAGACTATGGAACTCTCTGCCTGAGGAGGTGGTGATGGTGAGTACAATAAAGCAATTCAAGAGGGGACTGGATGTATTTCTGGAGTGTAATAATATTACAGGCTATAGCTACTAGAGATGGGTCGTTATTCTGATTGCCTGATTGGAGTCGGGAAGGAATTTTTCATCCCCTAAACTGAGTAAAATTGTCTTTTACCTCACAGTTTTTTATTTTTGTTTTCCTCTGGATAAATTTGCAGGATGACAGGCCGAACTGGATGGACAAATGTCTTTTTTCGGCCTTATGTACTATGTTACTATGACACTAACATTGACCTGTAAGGATAAGTTAACACTTGAGTTATTTCATCAGTTTTAGCCCCGTAACTGACCAAATAAGAGAAGTGAGAACTGATTCTAAGGAGCGACGTCTGTCATCTGCCTGCCATACTGATGCAGAGTAACTGTTTCACTGTCCCAGCAGACTACCTGTGCTCGTTTCTGCAATGCTCAGTGTTGTACACCAATATACAGGATCTCTGCAGCCAGGAAATACCTGAATTTTAACGCGCTTCATCACAAATAGTTAAGGCTGATTTATCAGCCTGTATTTGTGGGAGAGGCCTCTTATTCTTATGGCCGCTCCCCTCCAGGCTCTCCACGCCACGAGCCGCTTGCGAGCCGCTTGCTCCTACGTTCCTGTGTGGCTGACGTCAGCTCCCCTACCTCACTTCCGGGTTCCGCCGCCCGGCGTCCAGGTTGCCGGGACAACGCTCGCCTCCTCGCATCTCGCGTCCCTTCCCCGGGTAAGTAGAGGAGGCTTCACGGCCGGCGCCGCGTCTCCCTCCAGCTCGGGCATTCAGCGTGGGTCAAGCGGTCCTCTGCCGGCATTTCCCTTCCCACAGGGGTCAGCTACTGGAGTAGCTCTCTCTCACTCACCGCCGCACTGCAGGTCAGGTGATCCATAGCGGTATGTGTGTTGGCATATGGGCGGCTCTGGGCATGAATGTAGTAGAGCTGAATTTGTTATTAAAATATTGGCGGCTGCTGCCCCCTCAAGAGTTGGGCCAGATGTCAGGTGTAGCTCAGCTGCGTTCATGACAGAAAGTTCATGGTTTGTTCATGTTTTATATAAATGATGACGCTGGAGGGCACACGAGTACCTGACACTGCTTATACCCACAGCTAGGATACAGTCGGTGCAACACCGTTGGAGTGCAGCTTCCCCGGCTGCATGCGTTGATCGCAGCATTCTTGGCACCAGGTCTGCTTTTGCGCAGGGTCCGGTACGCCGGGCTTCAGAGCACTTGGATCCCCAATCAGGTAAGCGTGCTTGAAGCGAATGCGGCTTCCGTTCTACGCATGCCGCCGGGGGAAGCATATCCGCGGTCCGGCTAGGGTCAGGTTAGGTCTATGCACGCTCTGCCCCACGCTGCACTGGTTCATCTGTCAGCACATCTCTATATATTTAAGTTCGGCCTTGCCCTGCACCACCGCATGGGCATTTCCATTCCCGCCGCGGATCAGCCAGTTCAGCGTTCGGGTCCGATTCCCCGGTACAGGGTTAAAAAAAAACTGCGTCCTCCTCCATATCAGCTTACCTGAACAGTTCTGTTTTCCTGCACCGGGTTCCCGCTTCCAATTAGTCAGCCAGCAGGGTAAGGGTCCGGTCATTAATGTATCATGCTTGTTTTTGTCATAGTTAGCCACCCAGCTCGGGTTTCTTATTTTCAGGTCCTTTTAGGCCACGGTCAGCTCAGACATATCTCCCAGGATCGCCAGGCCAGGCCACGGGTACGTCAGGTTACCTTCATCCTCACATGCCGCTATTTTGAACCCACAAGGTCGGGAGGCTCCCGGCCCAGTGGCACTTGGGGTACACATTCACCTGGGGTGAAGCCTTGGTCACTCATCCCAGTGACTACCAATTTCATGCCAACCATCATGCCAGGTCACCCACCCACGGGGCCCACCCCTCGTACCGTTCAGGGGCAAATTTTCGCTATCGGTTCTCAGTTCTATCGTGCTCAGCTTCTGAAACGTTCAGTCTATCTTCCTTGGATCGCCCAGGTCCGTTTGTCTTCTGGTTCACTCAGGTCTGTTGTCTCCTGGATTACCCAGGTCCATCACCTCCTGGATCGCCTAGGTCTGTTGTCTCTTGTATCGTCCAGGTCCGTTGTCTCCTGTATCGCCCAGGTCTGTTGTCTCCTGTATCGCCCAGGTCTGTTGTCTCCTGGATCGCCCAGGTCTGTTGTCTCCTGGATCGCCCAGGTCTGTTGTCTCCTGGATCGCCCAGGTCTGTTGTCTCCTGGATCGCCCAGGTCTGTTGTCTCCTGGATCGCCCAGGTCTGTCGTCTCCTGGATCGCCCAGGTCTGTCGTCTCCTGGATCGCCCAGGTCTGTCGTCTCCTGGATCGCCCAGGTCTGTCATCTCCTGGATCTCCCCAGTCTGTTGTCTCCTGGATTGCCCAGGTCTGTTGTCTCCTGGATTGCCCAGGTCTGTTGTCTCCTGGATTGCCCAGGTCTGTTGTCTCCTGGATCGCCCAGGTCTCTTGTCTCCTGGATCGCCCAGGCCTACTGTCTCCTGGTCCGCACAGGTCTGTGGGTGCTACCAAGCCTCTTCTCTAGGGTCCAGTCCGTCACCGCATCTTCACTCATACTTTCCACATACATTTTGTTCACTGGTTTATTCACCTGCGCTCACAATTAGTCGGTATAAAACCCTGGCTAAGTCAGCTACCGTCACTTCCCGCTTACGCTGGTCTTTCCCCTAAGCACTCTTCTTCAGCCCATCGGGGGGCACTCATCTTCAGCCCGAGTCTGTCATGTTTATTCCATGATTCTCATCCTCCAGATTCCAGCCCTGTTTCTCTGTCCTCCATTTTCTGTCAAGCCAGTGGTAGAATAATTCCAGGTAAGTCGGTTACTTTCGGTGCTCGAATTGGGGTGGTTGTTGTGCCTCTCGTGCTGAGGGTTTTGTTCTTCTAGCTTTGCCACGTCAAGCGCAGGATACAATTTCCGAAGCCCCGCATCCATATTCCACAGCTGAAGATGTCTCACGTCTCGGAGTCAGAAGATAATCTGTCGTTGCCCGGGTCATCCGCATCCGGCCACGCTAGCACGGCTTCATTGAGAAACTGGACGGTTCCCAGACTGATCGCGGAACTCAACCGTAGGGGGATCCGTCATCCCGCATCCGCCCGCAAGGCAGAGCTGTACCGCCTGTTGATGACGGCTCCTAGCTCCGCGGAGGATCAGTCCAGCATGGCTTCTATCCATGAAGCACTAACACAAATCCAGACCTCTATTAGCGGCCTCGCCAGCTCGATGTCTGATGTTCAGGCCAGGGTGGCAGTGTTGGAGACCAGGCCATCAGTGGCTCCCTCTTCTCCGGTCACCCCAGCTCCTCCGGTGTCCCCCCCAGAAGTTGCAGGTAGGCCGGCTCCCAGTCCTCAAATCGCGCCCTCACATTTTATTCCTGACCACATCAAAAAAGATATATTAGCCTGGAAGGATGTTAATCTAGCCTCCATTCTAATTGCTTCCCAAGACGTTTCAGAGAATTGGGTCATCAGCTGCGGAGAGGTCGCGGTGGTACTGAAGGCCAAGGACGCCAGGCTTAACCGGAAACATTCCATTTCGGAATTCGTTCTGGCCTTCAGTCTCTACCGGGACATTGTCTGCTTGGCTCAGCCCAATCGCAGGGAGGAGTTAGATACCTACCTGTAGCGGGTTACAGATCTAGGTCATAAATACAGCGGCACCGCCTTCTATGACTATCATAGATCCTTTTCAGCCAAGGCTGCGGCGGCCCTGGCACAATTCCAGTTTACCACCAACTGGGCTGAACTGGACATGGAGCTCTTCTGCCGCCATTTTGCGGGACTCCGCGCCCCGGCTTGCTCCACCTGCCAGTCTATCTTTCATACATCAGAGTGGTGCCCCAACTTGGCCCATCCTCCCCAGCCAGGGACGACCCGGATCCTTCAGGAACCTCCAAGAGTGCAGCTTCAGTGGACAAATTGGGCAGGCCTATCGTATTTTTAGGCAGTAGTCAAATTTGCAACAACTTCAATGCTGGGGGTTGTTCATCGAATGCGTGTCGGGCAATGCACATTTGTTCAGCCTGCTTCCGGGCTCATCCCCGCTCGGCCTGTCCCCGGAAGTCCAAGACATCCTGACTAGCCGACATTAACATAGATTTGCTAGCGGCCCTCTTGTCAGACCATCCAGACCAGAATTTTGTGGCTTTTCTGTTGGCCGGCTTCAGGGAGCACTTTCAAACAGGCCTGGTCACTTTACCTCAGGTCTCGTGGGAAGGCTCTAACCTGCGCTCGGCCGACAGCGATCCCGAAGCAGTCACTGCTCTCATACAAGCCGAGGTCCAGAAGGGTTTTGTCATTGACCCTTTCTCCAGCATACCATTTCACACTTGGAGAATTAACCCTATCGGCTTGGTTACCAAACAATCATCAAATAAAAAACGACTAATATACAATCTGTCAGCGCCTCATATGTGTGCTACCCCTAGCCTGAATTCCCTTATACCATCTGAGGAATATTCAATGCAGTATTCCTCGGTGGATGAGGCCATTCAGCTTATTCTTCAGTCAGGGGTGGGGTCCTGGCTTGCCAAGGTCAACATTGCCGACGCCTTCAAGTTACTCCCCGTGCACCCCCATCTCTGGAGGTTCTATGGCATCAGATGGTCAAACAACTTTTATTTTGCCAACCGGCTCACCTTCGGGTCCAAGAGCAGCCCCTGGTTGTTTGACCAGTTCGCCAGGGCCCTCCACTGGATCCTGGTGCAGCACGGCGGTCTCCCTATGGTAATCCACTATCTTGATGACTTCTTGCTCATTGAGAAACCCCAACAGGCCCCGTCTATCCCAGCCACCCTCATCGAGATCTTTTCCCAACTTCAGGTTCCAGTAGCCACTAATAAAACCGAAGGGCCAGCCACCAAGGTTACCTTCTTAGGGATCACCCTGGATTCAAAGAAAATGGAGGCCAGCCTTCCACCAGAAAAGTTATTGAAAATTAGGCAGGCCATCTCCAAGGCGGCCACTTCTAGGCTGTTGACTAAGGCCGAGCTCCAGTTAGGGTTGGGCGATATCAAAAATATTGCCACGATAACGATATTAAGAAATTTATCGCGATAACGATATATATCACGATAAATGCCCATTTAGAAGAAAAAAACACTTGGAGACATTATACTGTATGGGGGCAGCACAAGGAGACATTATACTGTATGGGGGCAGCGCAAGGAGACATTATACTGTATGGGGGCAGCGCAAGGAGACATTATACTGTATGGGGGCAGCGCAAGGAGACGTTATACTGTATGGGGGCAGCGCAAGGAGACATTATACTGTATGGGGGCAGCGCAAGGAGACGTTATACTGTATGGGGGCAGCGCAAGGAGACGTTATACTGTATGGGGGCAGCGCAAGGAGACGTTATACTGTATGGGGGCAGCGCAAGGAGACGTTATACTGTATGGGGCAGCGCAAGGAGACGTTATACTGTATGGGGCAGCGCAAGGAGACGTTATACTGTATGGGGGCAGCGCAAGGAGACGTTATACTGTATGGGGGCAGCGCAAGGAGACGTTATACTGTATGGGGGCAGCGCAAGGAGACGTTATACTGTATGGGGGCAGCGCAAGGAGACGTTATACTGTATGGGGGCAGCGCAAGGAGACGTTATACTGTATGGGGGCAGCGCAAGGAGACGTTATACTGTATGGGGGCAGCGCAAGGAGACGTTATACTGTATGGGGGCAGCGCAAGGAGACGTTATACTGTATGGGGGCAGCGCAAGGAGACGTTATACTGTATGGGGGCAGCGCAAGGAGACGTTATACTGTATGGGGGCAGCGCAAGGAGACGTTATACTGTATGGGGCAGCCACAAGGAGACGTTATACTGTATGGGGGCAGCGCAAGGAGACGTTATACTGTAGGGGCACAGGGGCAGTCGCAAGGAGACGTTATACTGTATGATGCACTGTTATGGGGGCACTGTGGCTGACGCACTGTTATGGGGGCACTGTGGCTGACGCACTGTTATGGGAGGCACCACGGCTGACGCACTGTTATGGGGGGCACTGTGGCTGACGCACTGTTATGGGGGCACTGTGGCTGACGCAATGTTATGGGGGGGCACTGTGGCTGACGCACTGTTATGGGGGGCACTGTGGCTGACACAATGTTATGGGGGGGCACTGTGGCTGACACAATGTTATGGGGGGGCACTGTGGCTGACGCAATGTTATGGGGGCTCTGTGACTGACGCACTGTTATGGGGGGGCACTGTGGCTGACGCAATGTTATATAGCATCTTATGCTATATATGTGTCATCCACAGATCCCCCATAACAATGTCAGCCACAGACCCCCAACAGTGTAATGTCTTTAGAAGTAGCAGGACCTTAATAACTATTGTGGTGCAGGCTCCCGCGCAGCTCTCTGCTCCTCCATCCGCCGTCTGCTCCTTCATTCATAAAGTGGGCGGAGCATGGAGGAACAGAGATTAACTACATAAATACTGGATCAGAGCTGCGGGGCCGGTGCAGTGTTACTCTGCAGTAATACACCGGCCCCGCAGCTCTGATCCAGCATTTATGTAGTTAATCTCTGTTCCTCCATGCTCCGCCCACTTTATAAATGAAGGGGCAGACGGAGCACGGAGGAGCAGAGAGCTGCCCGGGAGCCTGCACCACAATAGTTATTAAGGTCCTGCTATTTAAACAGATTAACTACATAAATACTGGATAAGAGCTGCGGGGCCGATGCAGTGTTACTCTGCAGTAATACACCGGCCCCGCAGCTCTGATCCAGTATTTATGTAGTTAATCTCTGTAGAAGGATTCGGACCTTAATACCTATTGTGGCGCAGGCTCCCCGGGCATCTCTCTGCTCCTCCATGCTCCGCCCACTTTATGAATGAAGGGGCAGACGGCGCATGGAGGAACAGAGCGCTGCCCGGGAGCCTGCGTCACAATAGTTATTAAGGTCGGGCTACTTACTACATGTCCCGGGCGCCAGGAATTCGGCCCTGACATGGATGTTTTAGGAGCGGTCGGCACACGTGCGACCGCTCCTATGACGTCATTAAATACCGCGGTTATTAGGAAACTGTGATATCGCCATATCGCAGTTTCTTAATACCGCGGTATATCACAGCCACCGGTATATTGCCCAACCCTAGCTCCAGTCCCTGTAAGGTCTCCTTAATCACGCCACCAGGATCATGCCACAGGGCCGCTCCTTCCTGTCCAGGTTGTTGCAACTCCTGCCAGCAGCCCAGGACCAGGATGCCGTCATCCATTTGGACAGCCACGCCATCGCGGACCTGGCTATGTGGAATTAGTTTCCCACTGACTGGAATGGCATCTCTTTATTCGTTCCACCCAATTATACCCCATTGTAGCTGCCGCCTTGGTCTGGGGTGCCAGCTGGTCTAATGCGGCAGTCCTTTTTGTATCTGACAACCAATCACTGGTAGACATCATCAATGCAGGGAGGGCAAATTCCCATAAAATCATGGCACTCTTACGCAGGCTAGTATAGCTCTCCCTCACATTTAATTTCCACATACGCTGTGCCCACATCCCGGGGGAATCTAACGTGCTGCCGATGCCCTGTCCCGTTTTAACTTTCCGGTATTCTTCCAGGAGATGCCGCTCAGGCGCCCAGGTCCCAGCCTTCAACGCATTCACCCTGGATTAGCGGTTTACGTGGCGCAAGCTGAAGGCATGGTGGAGAAGTCGCTGTCCCGTAACACCGCCAGGAATTATCAAGCCGGGGTGAAGGCCATCGAGAAATTCAGGGCCAGGTTTCCAGAGGTTCAGATAGATGAAATAGAATACATCATGGCATTTATCGCATATTGCAACTCCCAGCTGGGTCTCCCACCCAATACCATCAAGCTTTACCTCGCAGGGCTGCAACACCAGCGAATGCTAGCTAATCCAGCGGGGGGCTCTATTCTCTCCATACGAATCGTTAAAGCAGCTCTCAGGGGCCTGGAGAAGGGAAAAAGGGGAGTTCGGGTCCAGAGGTTGCCAGTCTCCGGTGAACTGTTCCGGGCTCTCTCGCTGGCCCTAGACAACTGTCCTTTTGGGCACTCTTAGTCTGGTTTTAAAAGCAGCCATGTACCTCGGGATTTATGGCTTCCTCAGGCCCGGGGAATTCTCAGTTGGGCCTGGGCAGAAGAATTTCCTTCAAAAACATCACCTCAAAGGGGTCAGCGAACATTTCATCCTCCACCTGTCTACTACTAAAACCAGTCAAACGGGTCCTCCAACGGAAGTTAGGTTCTACCCCACAGGTAACCAGTGGTGTCCAGTTCAGGTCCTCCGACAGTTACTGTCACTCCTTTCTGCTTTCCCGTCGGACAGCCCACTGCTCCCCTGCGGGGCAAGACCCCTTTCCACCTCCAAATTCATTGCATACATCCATTCACTGGTTCAGGGCATGGGACTCAATCCTAAAGGAATTTCTGGCCACTCATTTCGAATAAAGGCAGCCTCCGCCGCATCCCAGCATAATGTTCTGGCCCACATTATCCGGTCTATGGGGCGCTGGCACTCCTCCTGTTTCGACAGGTACGTGCCAAATCTCCATGCAGAAATTTTGCAGGCGTTTTGTACTCTAGCTCTGTAATTACATAATAAATATTTTGCATCTATTCTGAGTCTCTTGCCCCCTTTCTTGGCATACCCACGTACGTGGCTCCCGGCACACCTCAGCCACTATGGTTCGGGTTACGGGCTCCACGCTCCGGTCTCCTAGCCCTGACCATAAATAGTTAAGGCTGATTTATCAGCCTGTATTTGTGGGAGGGGCCTCTTATTCTTAAGGCCGCTCTCCTCCAGGCTCTCCACGCCACGAGCCGCTTGCCCCTCCCTCCCCTCTTTTTTACTATTCATCATCAGGCACCATTCTGTGGGGTATGCCCCCTTTCTTGGCATACCCACGTACGTGGCTCCTGGCACACCTCAGCCACTATGGTCCGGGTTAGGGGCTTAACGCTCCGGTCTCCTAGCCCTGACCATAAATAAGTTTAGATCGAATCAACTTTTTGGGTAAAATTTGGAAAATCTTTGGTCATCTCTAATCAATGTTTTTTTTCTGCCAGCGGCAACACCCCAGCAACGATGCCAGGTTGCTTTGACCACCTCATGATTGTCGGCCTGGCTTCCATAGAATGCCCTTATCCGCCTCCTTCTCCATGGACACGTTTCCATCACCAACAGCAGCTGGGCACTGGGTTGCTCACACTACCCCTCCTTCCTATCACATGTTTCAGGTCAAGATAAGTACATCAAGCAGTAAACACCCTGCTGGCTGTCACCTCGCTGAAACTGGGCAAAGTGGTCAGCGACAATGGGCAAACATTGTGGCTGCCCTGAACCTAAGAGAAATAACACATGCTCCCTGCATGGCGCATGTCATCATTCTGGTGGTGCAGTGCTTTGCCAGCACTTTGTGCAAGTAAATAAGTAGATTTACAAAGTGCAGGAGACTGTTTAAGCACTTCAGCCACTCTTACGTGGCGAGCCATGCTCTTCTGGACCTGCAGTGACAGAACAGCCTGTCGCTACATGGCTTAATCCGAGACATGACAACTTGCTGAAATCAACATTGCACATGCTCAGGGGTCTGTACAAGGAAAGACGTGAACGATTTTATCATGAACCTGAAAGCCTCAAAGAGCATGTGTTACTCTGAGGTCAGGCAGTGGCAAATCATCAGAGACCCCCTATCGGGCGCTGAAGCCCTTTGAAAAAAAAAAAGTTTGTCAACAGGAACAAGTGCAGCATGAATGACTTCATCCTTCTCATATTTATCTTAGTGGTAAAGAACTGAGTAGGCACACAGAAATATGGATACATACAACAATTTATTAATTAATCAAAACAAGTGTTAGATACATAAAGAATATTTGCTTCACTAAAAAGTATCTGCTAAAATTCAGCCTATAAAAAAGAGGTGTTAAGATATATGATATCACAAATAGTCAGGAATGTCTGCTGCAGACATAGAATATGTCTGCTGAAATATGGCCTACAAGGAGAGGTAATGTAGGGTATCGTGGGTTGTCCAATTTGTTGGAAATATCCGGTTTTGACGTATAATGGTTCCTAATGCATTGATATTCAGTTTATCTGGTCCTGGTGTAAAATAATGACTTGATAACCATGGATTATGTCCATTAAAATAACAGCTTTGTTCTCTAATGGTTCGCTATAAGAGGGGGTTTGTCGGTACTTACGGTCACGGTGGTTTTCTATCATGCAGCGTCCCGCACCCACACTGACCTAAAGAGTTTTCTTTTACCGTCCCTCCTTAGTGCGCGGTAAGCTGTCTTAGTTGGATTGACGAGTAATCCTCGCTGCCTCGATTGGCGTCTCACGTGACCTGGTGTTCACCATGGTGAATTATAGTATGCAGAATATACCGGCAAGAAGCTAAGCTAATCTTGGAGCGCTCTAAAAGATCGGGACCCCGAAAAAGAAATAATCCTCCTCCCCATAAACATATCAGCTGATTTGTGGAAGAACGCACGGAGGAGACTATACCACAGAGAACCATAAGAGAACAAAGCTGTTATTTTAATGGACATAATCCATGGTTATCAAGTCATTATTTTACACCAGGACCAGATAAACTGAATATCAATGCATTAGGAACCATTATACGTCAAAACCGGATATTTACAACAAATTGGACAACCCACGATACCCTACATTACCTCTCCTTGTAGGCCGTATTTCAGCAGACATATTCTATGTCTGCAGCAGACATTCCTGACTATTTGTGATATCATATATCTTAACACCTCTTTTTTATAGGCTGAATTTTAGCAGATACTTTTTAGTGAAGCAAATATTCTTTATGTATCTAACACTTGTTTTGATTAATTAATAAATTGTTGTATGTATCCATATTTCTGTGTGCCTACTCAGTTCTTTACCATATAGTATTTTATTATCCTTCTGGTGGGGTGGACCAGATTCCTTGGGTAAGAGCACCAGGTATCCGTGGTCTTTTTCGCTGGTGAGCCACCTTACAAGTTATATTTGTACTCATATTTATCTTAGAACAGATGTTGAGGCTCATGCAGAAGGTGATCACGGCAGAAGAGGAGCTGACGCTCCATAGCTGCTGAAGACACCCAAAGGGAATATGCCATGGAGGACAAGGATGATGAAGATGATGAAGATGAGAATGAGGACTTGCATTTGCAAGAGGAGTTGGAGGCAGAGTAGCAAGAATACTATGAGGATGTCACCAGCCAAGACACCCAATGATCTAAGTGTGTGTATGTGGGGGGGGGGGGGGGGGGAAGCCAGATAAAAGTGGTTACTCAGGCAAGTAGGTCAGAATGGCCACCTGTATGCTGGCTTGCTTATGCAGTGACAGGCGTATAGTTGATATCAAGCAGTCTGATGATTATTGGATAGCCATGCTTTTAGACCCTCGCTACAAAGGCAAAATGGGAGAATGTTTTTCTCTGGCAGAAAGGAAGGACAAATTGCGTTATTACCATGAAACACTGTGTGCGCAGTAATATATTGTAGCTGGGCACACTCAAGAGATCAGGGCCACAGAGAAATGTTAGTGGATTTAATGAATGTAATATACACAAATAAAATCAAAGTTAAAATCAAAACTGCAATATTTTACAAAAAAATATTATAATCAGAATTGAATACTCTTATCCTTTGATGGGTGGCATAGACGTTCGTGGTGGATTAATAGTAATCACTGGGAACCCAACAGGTATTGTCCAAATATAGCATGCATTAATATTTCCAAACAAGTTCAGTCTGCTATTTATGGTGCACTAATAATATGGATCCTGTGGTATGGTATAATTATAGGTTGGTGGAATTAAATAGGACTGTATTAATGTGTTTAGTCTTTTCAACTAATATACAGCGTTAGAGATCTCTTATGGATATTCGATCATTCAGTTATTATTTAAATCCACATATTGGCAGGTCTGTGGATGAATAGAATTAGATAGGGATCCCCCTTTGTATAGATCCGGAGCGGCGTCCCGCTCCTACTTAGTATGTTGCGGCGTCCCGTCGCTACTAGTGAATGTAGGCTCTTTAGGTTAAAATACAGGTTAGATCTTACCCGACCGTAGGGTAGCTATAATCCATTCTTTGCGATGTTCTCCCCTCGATATCAGGAGTCTCTCTCTGTAGTGGCAGGTCTTAGGTCGGCGGCGTCTCATCGGAGTAGCACGTGTATCTCCTCTCTTGCCAGCATATATTAGCTGTATTCCCGCTCGGTGTCCGCACAATTTCCTACAGAATGATGAGGGTGTACTCTTTGTATTCAAAGTTATGGGGGGCTTCAACATCCAGTCTCTGTTTACAGGGAAAATAACACCATACGCGTTTCGGGGTTTGTATTTCACCCCTTCCTCAGTGTTTTTCTCTGGCAGAAAGGAAGGACAAATTGCGTTATTACCATGAAACACTGTGTGCGCAGTGTAACGGAACGCCTTGCACCCGACTGGGCACCAAGCACTCCACCAGACAACATAACCACCACAGACCCCACGAACCGCCTGCTGCTTGGTTGGGGTCTAGTCGCCCTCCTCCCACTCTGGACCCAAGACCGGGCTTCAGCTTCCAGTGGGTGGACCTCTCCTAACTCCAGAAAGCAGGAACCAGGAACAAGCTCTTACAAGAGCTTATACTCAGGGGAGTATTGTGATATAGCAATCCCCAAGAGTGTAGTTATCCCATCCCCCAACCATGAGCCAAGACTTCATGAAGGGGTAAAGCAGAACTTCTCCTTTATTGATGGCCACAGCTTGGCCTTTTATGCAAGTTCTTCAGCAAGGGCTACTCCCCCGGGGACCTGATAGAGGACAGGCACACAAAACACAGTGACCAATCATCATACAGCCAGATATATCACAACCCCACATGCATTGCCCATTGTGCTTGCTGATTGCGTCCCAGGCAATGCCCATTTCTGCTTGCTAAATGCCTCACAGGCAATGTCCATTGTGATTGTTAATTTCGTCACAGTCAATGTTCATTTTGCTTACTAACTGTCACCGGGCCATAGTCACTAGTGATGAGTGGCAGGGGCAATATTCGAATTTGCGATATTTAGCGAATATTTGGGTGAATATTCGCCATATATTTGTGAATTCACGAATTCCTGATCTTCAGACATTATTTTCTTGATTGCGAAAATTCACATTAAAAAAATTTGCATAAAATTTGTATAAAAATTTACATAGACTGGTATTTAAAAAAACACGAATATTCGCAATTACGAATATATTTTGAGATATTCTAAATATTCGCGAATTCTCGAAGTGCAGATATTCACGATTAAAATTCGCAATTCGAATATTCATGATCAACACTAATAGGCCTCTCCAACTCCCAGTGATAAAGGTGCTTTCTTCACACGCAGCTTTCCGCAGCTAACGACGAGCAGACACTTTCTGCCACCATGCCTCAATGGGAGGCCCCTCCCAGAGCCCCACAGATTCACCCCCTGCAGCCGACAGGAGCAGCAGAAACTGCAGAAGCCATTTTAGTCTCCCCAACATGATGGAGCAGTTTTACCATGTGCTCCGCCAGGCTGAGGCCATTCAGCAAGCTCCCACCTCAATGGCCAACCTAAACTATGGCTAGTCTCTGTCATATACCAAATTCCCTGCCCCTATGGATTTCTGGGCAGGCAGCCTGGAACAGTGGCCAGAACTAAGGGTACTTTTGTAGTGTACGGGAGCTGTAATGCCCGTCACTACAGAAGGGTCACTTGTGTGCTGTCGTTTCCCCTTTATTTATGGGGAGGTTGGTATAAAATAATCTTCTGATGTAATGTAATGTTATGTACTTCCCTGTTACTGTGAAATGTGCCATGTGCAGGCCTGCTAGGGATTTCATTCCAGCTCTAGTCACTAGAGGGAGCTAGGGAGCCCTAGGTTATATAAGGCCCAGTCAGGGAAGGCACAGGCAGTCTAAGCTCAGGCCCTGAGCCTGTAGCAGTTGAAGCCCAGGCCTTGTGCCTGCAAGTCTAAGCTCAGGCCTTGAGCCTGCAAGTTGAAGCCCAGGCCTTGTGCCTGTGAAGGTGTCCAGAGTTCAGGCCCTGCGCCTGTTTAATCCAGCCCAGGCCCTATAGCCTGAGAGGGTCCAACCTAGGAAGATTCATGCCCTGGGAGGAGCAGTCCAGACCCTAGGACTAGTGGAGATGAGTTGCCTCCTTAGTCGAGCTGCAAACAGGAGAATAATTCCAGCAGGAGCGTTTCTGGTCACCAGCCTGAGGAGCTGAGGGAAGGCAGAGCAGCAATAGAGAAAGCAAGAGGTACTTAATCTAATCCCAAGGATATAAGCCGAGAGAGGGCATTCGGGCCTTGGAAGATAGTGTCTTTAATCCTCTGTATTTACCTTGCTACATATCGCCTGCCACTGAAAGTACTGTAACCTGTAATTCTAACTGAAACCAACCGTCTTCAAGGGAACTGCGTTTTCCATCTGTGTCCATGTATGATAACCAACAAGTACTTTAGTAAAGTTCCAGTTCTGTTTGATTACAACGTGGTCCCTCAGTTATTCCTACTATCAGCAAACGGTGTGCCACCGTTAATTGGCACTGGCGTCACGAACTCTATCTACAACTACCTGCCAGAGAGTCAGCAGTCTCAGGTTAGTGGTCACCATTGCACTACCACACCCAAGAACACTATTAACCCTAACTTGAGTACGCTGCACCTTCACACTAGCGTTTTTGATTCCGTTTGTGAGATCCGTTTCAGGGCTCTCACAAACGGTCCAAAACGGTTCAGTTCAGCGCCAATGCATTCTGAATGGATAAGGATCCGTTCAGAATGCATCAGTTCGGCTCCGTTCCGCCTCTATTCCGTTTTGGAGGCGGACACCAAAACGCAGCATGCAGCATTTTGGTGTCCGTCTGAAGAGGCGGAGCCTAACGGATCAGTTTTTTTTTACAATGTAAGTCAATGGGGACGGATCCGTTGTCAATGACACAATATGGTGCATTTGAAAACGGATCCGTTCCCCATTGACTTTCAATGTTATTCAAAACGGATCCGTTTTGGACTTTGTCATTTTTCTTTAAAGCTAATGCAAACGGATCCATTCTGAACGGATACAAACGTTTGCATTAGAGGTGCGGATCCATCTGTGCAAATAAACAGACGGATCCGCACCAACGCTAGTGTGAAAGTACCCTAACACAGCATGCTATTTATCTTCATTCTTTCCTGCCTCCAGTGTGATCTCACAGAGGGTTTTCAGTGCCTTGAGGAGCGTGGTGACACCCAAACGGACCAAGTTGTCTTCCGGCAGTGTCCAAAACATCAAAGCCTGGATTCAGGAGGATTTTCACACTTCTCCCACTGATTCCGATGCATTGAACTCTCCCACTTTCCTTTGCTGGTGGTGCTCTATCTTGTCACTGGTCCTATCTGTCTAACAAAAAAAAAACATCTTTAAGGCCCCTTGCAGACAAATTATACGGATTAGGTTCAGATACATTGCGGGTGCATCAGTGAAACTCGCACCATTGTGCAAGCAATTTGTTTGCGATTGCGTTCAGTTTATTCAGTTTGTTCAGTTTTTTGCGTGCTGGTGAAATGCGTTAGAATGCATTTTTCATGTGCGTGATAAAAAACCGAATGTTTACAAACATCTCTTAGCAACCATCAGTGAAAAATGCGGATGCAAGGCGTTATTCACACAGCTCCATTTACTTCTATGGGGCCAAGAAAAGCGCAGAATATAGAACATGCTGCGATTTTCACGCAACACACGAGTGATGCGTGAAAAACAATGCTCATGTGCACAGCCCCATTAAAATGAATAGGACAGGATTCAGTGCGGGCGCAATGTGTTTATGTCATGCATTGCTCTTGTGTGAAAAAATGTCATTAAGCAGCATACATACAGTTGTGTTCAAAATTATTCAACCCCCAATGCTGTAAAGGGTTTTAGGGAATTTAGTGTACATTTGTAATTGTGTTCAGAATGAAATCTTACAAGGACTTTTTAAAGAACCAAATGCATCTAAAATGACATCAATTGTTTTTGTAATACAGTATTAAATGTTTTTTTGTGATTTCTTCATTGACACAATTATTCAACCCCTTAAAGACGACCGCTCTTAAGAACAGAGGTTCATTCAAGTGTTTTCGATCAGGTATTGAAAACCCCTCTGGATGTCAAGGAGCAGCAATCAAGCATAATAAGCCCCAATTAGGCAGATGTAAAATGACTGTGATACTCAGCTCCTTCTAGACATTTACTGGTGTGTTTACAGACATGGTGAAGTCAAGAGAATGGTCCAGGAAGACAAGAGAAGAGGTGATTTCTCTTCACAGGAAGGGCAATGGCTATAAGAAGATTGCAAAGATGTTAAACATACCAAGAGACACCATAGGAAGCATCATTCGCAAATTCAAGGCAAAGGGCACTGCTGAAACGCTACCTGGTCATGGCAGAAAGAAGATGCTGACTTCGACTGCTGTGCGCTACCTGAAGCGCAAAGTGGAGAAAAGTCCCCGTGTGACTGCTGAGGAACTGAGAAAAGATTTGTCAGATGCGAGTACTGAAATTTCAGCTCAGACAATAAGGCGCACACTGCGTAATGAAGGACTCCATGCCAGAACTCCCAGGCGCACCCCCTTGCTGTCTCCAAAGAATAAGAAGAGTCGACTGCAGTATGCCAAAAGTCATGAGGACAAACCACAAAAGTTTTGGGATAGTGTTCTGTGGACTGATGAAACAAAATTAGAAGTGTTTGGGCCGATGGATCAACGCTATGTTTGGAGGAGGAAGAACAAGGCCTATGAAGAAAAGAACACCTTGCCTACTGTGAAGCATGGCGGGGGGTCAATCATGCTTTGTGGCTGTTTTGCTTCTACAGGTACAGGGAAGCTTCAGCGTGTGCAAGGTACCATGAATTCTCTTCAGTACCAGAAGATATTGGATGAAAATGTGATGCAGTCCGTCACAAACCTGAGGCTTGGGAGACGTTGGACCTTTCAACAGGACAATGATCCCAAGCATACCTCCAAGTCCACTAGAGCATGGTTGCAGATTAAAGGCTGGAACATTTTGAAGTGGCCATCGCAGTCACCAGACTTAAATCCGATTGAGAACCTCTGGTGGGACTTAAAGAAAGCAGTTGCAGCGCGCAAGCCTAAGAATGTGACTGAACTGGAGGCTTTTGCCCATGAAGAATGGGGAAGATACCCGTAGATCGCTGCAAGGCACTTGTGTCAGGCTATGCTTCACGTTTAAAAGCTGTTATAACTGGAAAAGGATGTTGTACTAAGTACTAAGATTGAATGTCACTTGGGGGTTGAATAAAACTGATAATGATGTGAGCACAGAAAAGACATTTGTGGTTATTTCATTATAAATGTTATGTTATATTTGTCTGACTTACAAGGGCCTCTTTGATTTAATTGTAAACAAGATGACTGAAATGATCAAAATCAATGTCAAACTGGCCAAAACACTCAATTTCAGTGGGGGTTGAATAATTTTGAACACAACTGTATGTGATTACTGCGTCACTGCAGACATTTTATCACAGTTATGGCCATGCTGGGGACGGCATCGTGTCACTAAGGCCTGAGGGTCGGCTCCATGTACTCACTTTTTACTTGTGGGGAGCGGGTGCTGCATTTCTTTTAAGCACAGCATAAATGTAAAGGATTATTTCATCAATGTTGCCATTTTTTCACAACCCAAGCAAAGCTGGAGTCTGCAATGCATCATGCCATGGCCACTAAGCTGGGGTAAGTTCCATGTACTCTCTTTCCACATGGTTGAAATTCTATTTTTTTTTGCAGGGGATAGTTAAATTTGTTTAAGACACTGCCTAAATAAACTTCATTTTTCACAGTCCAGGCAGGCTAAATGCAAATAATAAACCTCTCCTTGCTGCCAGAGCCCCATCTTGCTACTCTTGCTGCCTGCCTGCCTACCATCAGGTTCTGTACGGCTGCAGCGGCCTGCATCCTGCCACTAATGTCACTTGTCAACCGTCATGTTCTCTCAATCCAAATTTTTTTAAAATCTCATAATACTCTGCATTCAAACATCATCCATCTACCCTTGATCAGGAACAATTGTTTGAATCTTTGGAATATGAAAAAGCATGAGAGCATGTGCTGGCACGGTGTGAAAAAAAATCCCCAAAAAATAAACAAAAAGAGAAAACTAGTCCTAGGAGGTTAGAGAAACAATTTGGGTCTGAACCAAGCTTTTTCAAAGATTCTGCAAACTGGACCCAACAAATCATGACTGGTTCACTCATCTTTATTTATTACCTTATGTTTATCTGGATGAGATCTGGATTCCTTATCATATCTTCTTCCAAACACATACATCTCATGAAGAGCATGAGCCAGGCTGTATACTGCACTGTACATATAGTGGTTATTGGCAGCATTGATATATAAATGTTCAGCTGGGATCTGAAGATTTAGTCCTGTGCAGTTCTGTATAGGAAATTTATTAAGGTATTGTTGTATCTTCAGTCTATACTCATTTGAGATATTACATTGTTTAGCATAATACCAGATGTCCTCCAGTAATGGATCTGTTGGGTGAGTCTTTGGGTTTACTGTACTTATAAATGTGCTCAGTCCGGGGACAATCTTACCTGCAAATGAAAAACTTATACTACTGTTAACCGCTTGTACAAATCCTGGTTGCACATTGTTATAAATTAGCCATGTACCGAACATAATTAGTGTTATGTATCGCTGGATGAATTCTGAAAAATTCAAAATATATAGAGACTCAGTCGAAATTTTACTGGCAACAATTATAACCCTAGAGGTGGATTTTTCTATAATTCTCAATTTTTCCTTAACGGTGTGACCATGAGTGTCAGGGACTGTAATAATATACTCAAAGCAGATTCCTTCTTTTTTAAAATATTCCACCAATTCCATCAGTTCTGTTTCTCCATAGAGATCTGTTGATGCAATTAGACCAATCCAGTTCCATCCAAAATGTTTCAAGTACAAGATTGAAGCCTTCATGATGGACATATTATCTCGCAGATCTGTGTACAATAATCTTATGAACTTCATTTCCATCGGTGGTGGAACAGTAACCATGTGGCTGATCTGAAATAAAGTGCAGCGATGAACTAGACACAATCAATCAGCAATCAATTTCTAATATTTGGTCTGAAATCATTAGAGATGAGTAATTTTTTGGAAGCTTGTTTCGAGGCAGATTCTAATATAATATAAAATAATAAGAATAAGTTAAAAAGAAAAAAGTCCCAAAATGATTCCTTTTGGATGAAGATGTTGGCCGTGTATATTTGTACTGTTGTTTTTAACTAGCTGTTCAAAAATTATCCCTTTCTGAGAAATATTAAATTGTTTAGTATTCAGCAAATACCTTTGCTGTATTTGTGGGAGGGGAGGCTGATTACAAGGCTAGCTATATGCACCTGTGGGCCCAGGCTGGCTGGTTACAAGGCTAGTATAGGCACTTGTGGGCCCAGGCTGACGCCTATGCAGCTGATTTCACCTCTGGGTCAGCTCTAGGATACAGCAACATGGTATAGAGACTCCTTACGGCTGGGTGACGGCAGAATGTCTCAGGAGGGCGCTGGTATTCATGGTAGGATCTGAGTGGTTTGCACGGGACCAACGCTGCGGTCCGCGACATGTAGCGCTCTGGGATGAAGCAGAGTTTGGGCGCTAAATGGTCGAGCAATGGTTGTTCATTGGCTCAAGCTCAGCACGCTGTGTTTTGTGTATCAATGGTCGATTAAAAAGAAAAATGCAGCAGCATCATGTGGAGGCTCATTCACACCTGGGCATCGGCAGAAATGGCCAGGCGAATGCTGGCATTCACTGTAGAATTGCACTTGTTGGCACGGGACCTACAGTGTGGTATGCGATTCGCAGTACTCTGGGTCGAAGCAGAGTTGGGTGCTAACGGTCAAGTGACTGTTGTTAGTATTTTTGTCCGGCTGTTTAAGGGCTTGTTGGGGGCTATTGCATATAGTTATTGGTGTAGCATGCGCCTAGAGTAGGTATGGTCGCATGTTTCTGATATCTGTTTAGAGATGAGCGAACACCTGGATGTTCGGGTTCGAGAAGTTCGGCCGAACTTCCTGAAAATGTCCGGGTTCGAGATTCGAACTGGAGCCGAACTTTGTCCCGAACCCGAACCCCATTGAAGTCAATGGGGACCCGAACTTTTAGGCACTAAAAAGGCTGTAAAATAGTCCAGGAAAGGGCTAGAGGGCTGCCAAAGGCAGCAAAATGTAGGTAAATCCCCTGCAAACAAATTTGGATAGGGAAATGAATTAAAATAAAAGAAAATAAATAAAAATTAACCAATATCAATTGGAGAGAGGTCCCACAGCAAGGAATCATGCGTCATATCACAGACCACTGGAGAAGGCCACTCTCATTTATTTCAGACCAGCACCCAGACAAAGTATACAGGTCCCACAGCAAGAAATAAGGCGTCATATCAACCACCAACGGAGAAGGAAACTCTCATTTATTTTGGACCAGCACCCAGACAGAGGAGAGAGGTCCCACAGCAAGGAATCATGCGTCATATCAACCACCACTGGAGAAGGCCACTTTCAGTTATTTCGGCCCAGCACCCAGACAGAGGAGAGAGGTCCCACAGCAAGGAATCATGCGTCATATCAACCACCAACGGAGAAGGCCACTCTCATTTATTTTGGACCAGCACCCAGACAGAGGAGAGAGAAGTCCCACAGCAAGGAATCATGCGTCATATCAACCACCACTGGAGAAGGCCACTCTCATTTATTTCGGACCAGCACCCAGACCGAGGATACAGGTTCCACAGCAAGGAATCATGCGTCATATCAACCACCAACGGAGAAGGCCACTCTCATTTATTTTGGACCACCACCCAGACAGAGGAGAGAGGTCCCACAGCAAGGAATCATGCGTCATATCAACCACCACTGGAGAAGGCCACTTTCAGTTATTTAGGCCCAGCACCCAGACCGAGGATACAGGTTCCACAGCAAGGAATCATGCATCATATCAACCACCAACGGAGAAGGCCACTCTAATTTATTTTGGACCAGCACCCAGACAGAGGAGAGAGGTCCCACAGCAAGGAATCATGCGTCATATCAACCACCAACGGAGAAGTCCACTCTCAGTTATTTCGGCCCAGCACCCATAAAAGGAGA
>JAKVIS010001661.1:0-30672 GCA_033119425.1 Bufotes viridis
TAGAGCAACTGTTTAAAATATTACAAATGACATAGCCCTTCCACCATATTTTGCCTACACATCAGAAGACAAGAGGCTAAAGGTATGAAAACGCTATTGTCTAAAGTCTACATCAATTTCATAGTCCCGTTTTAGGAAACTGGCCAATTGCCAATTCGTGTTTAAAGTGGCACACATATATGCCAATTAAAATCACAGACATACCCTCTATTGACATGAGCGATAAATGATTATAAAGACACAATACATACTAGCTTTCTAAGTATTAAAAACCTCTATTCTCAATATAGTAAAGCTATAGCCTCTTATTATGATGTAAATAAGGGAGAGAAAACAATTAACCAGTGATATCCATTAGCTTTCTAAACATAGAAAACCTCTATTCTCAACAGGGTAAGGCTATAGTAAGTAGTGTATATGATATGTACCTGCTAGGACACAGCTCTGCCCTTAGCTTGATGATGTCTCATCCTGTCAATCCAGGGGAGGGGGAAGTGGGCAGAGCACAGGCGTCTTACAGAAGAAGTGCTCCTAGGATTCAGCCCTGCCCCTGATGCTCCAACATGCTCATTGAATGAATAAAAACTGAGATATCTCTGCAGCTTTTTAACATACAGACAAAAGAAAGCTATGATTTAATTAACCTGATCAACCTTACCAGGCAATATGCCTGGTTTAATAGGATTGATCATGCTGACAGAAGCTCTTTGAAACGATCATTTTTTAAAGTTCTATATGCATACTTAATTTGTGAACTGTTTGGCATTAATTATTAATTCCAACTGCATAGTTAATTATCATACAGGCATTATGATGTAGATTATACTCATCATTAGTTATTCAATCTATCTATTTGTCAATGTTTTAATTACTAGATTATTCATTAATAAGAACAGTGTAAATTATTCAGTATGAATGATCCTGTTCAGCATTTATTGAAACAATGTAGATCATATGAATGACATCTCTTATCAATAATTACCTACTATATAAATCGTATTCTCAGGGGTAAACATAGCCTTTTTTCTGCTTGAGGCAAAAATTGAAATGGTCCCCTCCCAGTTGCAAATATTTTCAATTCAACCCCTCCCCGCGGCACTACTGTTAAATACTTATGTGAATAGACATTACGTTATATAGGGTAATACAGCACCACATACCTACAGTATTTCATCCAGTGACATCTCCTGTGATGTAGATGTTATCTTTCCTCGTGTTTTCCATTTGTTTCAGACCACCTTGATGATGTCTTTCCGCCACAAATGCCCTCAATCAGAGAAAAGCAGATGAGAACAACATTTCTTGCTGCAAGGCCTTAGGTGAACCTCTGGGTGGGTAGTATTTCCATTATGGAGACCAGGTAAAAAATGTGACAACTATTGTAGGCTAGACAACGCTCCTCTGGATTTCTGGGTAACATATATGCAAATTAACATGTCTAACATCCTCCAGTGTCAGTATCTTTCCCAGAAACCAAAAGGGCATTGTCTGGTCTACAATACTGCACACACGTACTCAGCATAGCAGGCGCATTGCTTGGCTTACAATACTGCCCACGTGTCCTTGGCATAGTAGGAGCTCTCCATAATGAGAAAGAATACTACTTAGACAATGCAAATATATTGTTGATAAACACACATTTGTCTACTAGGTGCGCTCTGTTTAAAAAAAAAAAGTTTCGACTGAACTTTTTGAGAAGTTTGGACTTAATCCCAAAGTGGTAGAACCAGTTTGCCCATCCTTACCACACAGACATTTTAGGTTCTCACTTTCCCATTATCCTCCCCCTCCTGGTGTCCCAACATTGTCATCTTGCTGCTACCCCCAATACTGAGCCAGCTGTGCTTCCCAATGCCCTCTAATACTATACTGCAAAATAATAGTGCCATACAGATAGTACCCCCATAGTAACACTGCTCCCAGACTGCTCTCAATAGTATGTAATAGACTATTGCTACATGTACTCAATTTTTTTTATTACTGCTTCATTTTGTGTTAACACACAATTTCTTTTTGATTAAAGGGAAATTTTATCATCAAATAAAAGGAACAGCAATGGGCTTGGCATATCCGTCAACTTATGCAAGTTTATTTTTAGGTTGGTGGGAACATCAACATGTATTCACAGAAGATTTGTTATTTTACACTAGTCTCGTTTTGTTTTGGGGTTGTTACATCAATGAGATTTAGATTTTTTTTATTGATTTTGTAAATGTTTTAAACAACAATAAGATTAGGATGAAATTCACTCATGAAATACATGAAAATGAGATTTGCTTTTAAGACAAAGTTAGGAAAGGATGCTTGTGGCCACATCCTTACGGAGAAATATAGAAAACCTACAGCAACAAATAGCTTTTTGCACTGGTGAAGCTGGAATCCCCCTTCTCTTAAAAAAAGGATTCCCATTGGCCAACCTCTGCGGACACGCAGAAATTATACCATGGAAGATATTTTCAAAGTGGAATGGAAAAATCTATACCAAAGATTCAGAATGAGATGTTATCATGTAAAACCCCTGAAGAAATCCAATAATAGGGCCAAGAAAACTAATAGTGTAGACCTTCTTACCAGTGCAGAGAAAAATAAGAAGATGAATAAAAAAAATTGTCAGATATATTGGCACAGTCCCACAGTTTTCACACTATGAAGGTAAATAAGATCGTTAAAAGACATTGGTCAATTTAGAGATCTGATTCAGATTTAGGGGTTGTTTTGCAACACAAACCAAGCATTACATACAGAAGAGGGGATAATTTGAAAAATCATTTGGTGTGTAGTTTTGTCTGTAAAATACTGACATATGCTGTACATGGTTGAAATCAGTGATAAGAGGATTGTTCTCGTGTGGTGACTGCACTTTTTTAAATTTATACCATGAATAATAGAGTTCTCAAATCCAGTTGACAATCATAGTTATAAAATAAGACAGTTTGCTAATAGTTCATTTAGCCTCATGCACTTGCCCTAAATTATACGTGCAGTACCCCAGAATAAGCTACTTGCAAACTGTTCTTATGTCATGTTATTTAATATGGTAATGACTTGTTATGTACCAGTATATCTCTGTATGAATCAGTCAGGGTTAATTATCCTGGCTCTTGCCCTTCATGAAGTTAGAAGTGACCTGTAGCTCAGTTAGTCAGTAGTATGCTAGTTGAGTAGGAAGACTAAGCCTGAACTCAAGAAAACCAATATTTGTCGGAGAACCACTGAGAGGAAACCATCTCTACTCTACAGTGCTCCAAGAAGAGAGAAAGGAAAGATCTAGAATGTCCAGAATCTGCATGGCCGAGCATTGGAGTCAGTCAGTAAGGTATTTGCTGTTTACGATTAATAGAGACTTTACAGCAATGAGGGACATTATTAAAACACCCTTCAGACTTTCACATGGTCCTGGCCAGCCATATCTTAATCCTCTACCCATAAGCCAAGAATAATATTGCCAGCCTTAAATTCTGTGGAGATAGAGACTTTGGAGAGATAGAGGGAAGGAGTTACTAGTTACTGATTCTAGCACCATTCGCCAGCCACTGCACCTACATCTCCTTCCTTGCACCCACACCAAGGTCACAACACTAAGGACCCTCCAACTACCATCAGGGAGAAACCCCAACACTAGCATGTGCCCCGAGGGAAGAAAGGGTGCGCTCTCCTATCACTGCTCTGGTCCTAGGAAGCATTGGTTTAAGGATTGCGACTGAATAATTATTGAAGTCAGAGCCACTACCACTCCCATCCATCGCTTCCATTTGTCCAGGGCTTGCGGCATACGTAGGTTAAACAATGTAGAATATAGGATATTGCGTAGAAGAATTTTGGGGCATTTAAGTGCTATTCGGACTGAGAAAGAGACTCCCCTGACAATGCATAAAAGATACACACATGAAGGGATATGAATGTGGGGGGGGTGTCTCAAATCAAATTAGACACAAGAGGCTGAAACTTAAACATCAGGCTTCTTCAAGAGGAAGCCCGACGGATTTACAGATTAAGTTCTCTCAGTCGAAATGGCCTAAATGAGGGCTTTTCATGTGCAGCTTTTATCTAAGTAATCCTGTCATGCAAAAATGAGTCACGAAAAGAAATGATTCTTAAATTAATAATCCAATAGTATATGTATGCATGCATGTCTCTTGATTATTAGTATACTTGCCTGGATAAGAATTATCTGTCACTGTATGGTGAATGACATGAAGCTCAGTATGATCTATGACATGGTTTGTAATGTAAAGAAGATAAGGAAAATAAAGTGGCTTAAAAATATGCTTGATTTAAAGAACGTACAGCAAGGGCGTATCTTGAGTAATAAAGGAATTAATGTGCTAAGTTACAATTAATCAAAAAATGAGAAGAGAGTTTTGATTTTTCATGTGGGTTTTGTTATAATGTATTTGGATCTGTTCTGTCCTCCTTGGAGTTACAGTATACAGTTACAGTATACAGTATACAGATATAACCAGGAGCATGCTATCCTACCTGCATAACAAAGATAGGCCCTAGCTGCTAACTAAAGCTACTTTAGAGGAGCAGGAGAAGCCATGCAGATACACATGTAACAGATGCAAACAGGCTGTAATGTGGCTTACCAGCGATGCTACAGTGAGCTAAGACGTAAAGGATGACTCCAGAGGCTACCACACACATAGGCGTACGCACGGGGTGTGCTGGGTGTGCCTGGGCACACCCTAATCAAGCCGACTTGAGGTTCTGTCAGGGCCGGGAATCTCTGAAAGCGCTATACTCACCTCTTCCTTCCTGGTCCTCGGCGCTCCACTGTGGAGGCTGCGCACAGTGTGAGGCCGCACTATGACCTCACACTGTGCGCGCCCACACAGCAGACTGTACAAGAGGATTACCGAGGGCAGCTGGACTGGCAGGTGGTGAGGAGCAGCGGTGCCTGGAGCAGGAACGGTAAGTGGTTTTTTTTTATGTGGCGGCTGATGGAGGCACTGGGGGCTGCAGAGGGGCACTGAGAGCTGATATGAGTCCCTGGGGGCTGAAGAGAGGCTGCTGGGGGGCTGATATGAGGCACTGGAGGCTGAAGAGAGGCTGTTGGGGGCTGAAGAGGGGCACTGGGGGCTGATATAAGGCACTGGGGGGCTGAAGAGAGGCTTCTAGGGGGGCTACAAAGGGGCACTGCAGGGCTGAAGAGGGGCATTTGGGGCTGATATGAGGCACTGGGGGCTGAAGAGAAGCTGCTGGGGGGCTGAAGAGGTGCACTAGGGGCTGTTATGAGGCACTGGGGGGCTGAAGTGGGGCACTTAGGGGCAGAAGAGGGGCATTGGGGGCTGGTATGAGGCACTGAGGGGCTGAAGAGAGGCTGCTGGGGGCTAAAGAGGGGAACTTGGGAGCTGAAGAGGGGCATTAGGGGCTGATATGAGGCACTGGGGGCTGATATGAGGCACTTGGGCTCTTATCTGAGGTCTGATTGAGGGTCATTCACATTGGGGTCTGATCTGAGGTCTTATTGGGGTCTTATTAACATTGGGGGTCTTATTGGGGCTGTCAGCTGAGGTCTGATTAACACTGGGGATCTTTTCTTATTGTCCCCCTCTAAAACCTCTGTGCGTCTTATGGGCCGGAGCGTCTTATTGAGCAAAAAATACGGGTACACTTAAAAATGATTTCTTCTCCCTTGTAAAATCCCTTTTAAGTAAGTTGAGGGGTTTAGTTTTTACAATGTGCTAATTTACAGGTGGTTTCTATTATTTAAGCCCCTATATCGGACTTCATAACTGAGCTGGTTGTTAAAATGGTCGGGTTTGAACAATTTTTTAAACGTTTTAAACATTGTTTCGAAAATTTTAATCATTCTAACATCCTAAAAAAATAAAATAACATTTACAAAATGATGCCAACATAGAGTATATATATGAATGCTAAATAATATCTTTATAGAGATTCAAATTTAGTAAATAGCAAATTTTTCTGTAAATTTGGGATTTTTTTTATAAATAAAATTAAAACATATAGCCTAAAATTTGACATATGAATGAGGCATTAAAGACAGATGTCATTTTCACCGTGTGCATCACGCTCAGAGATAGCATGGAGCTTACCATGTTAGTCCTGGAAAGCTTCTGAAGGAAAAGAGTTAGCGAATCAAGGGAAGTATTGTAAACTAGTAATTAAACGGTCAACGATTAAATAGATTGAATACCTAATAATGAGTATAGTCTACATCATAATAACTGTATGATAATTTTTAAGACTCTATGTACCTGGAAGGAATAATTGCTGCAATTCCAAACAGTTCATAACTGAGATGTGCATGCAAAAATAATAATTATCTTTTTTAACTATGTTTTTGTTGAAATTGTTTTATTTTAAAGTACTTTATTACTCATACTTCACACTCGTTTAGACACTGCAAATAAATGTTTAACCATTAGTGTAAGGAGCAGTACTCGAGTTCAGAAAATGATGAAATCCAAGTCTTTGAGCAAGTGCAATGAGATTGGAGCTGAAGAATATATGACTTAGGCCCGCTTCACATATATATCAGATGTACCCAGCAATATTTGGCCTCTAGAGTCATAAGTGATCCAGCGAATTAATATTAACAATCCCATAGAAAACGATAGAATTAGTTTTGGCTTCATCAACCACCCCCCACTGGCATTTTCGGTACCATGCCGAATAGACAGCTTACAGAACCTCATTCAGCCTACAGTATATGTCCATATAAAAACTGGGTTATTTAAAAGACTATTTAGTTACTTGTTATAGATGTATTAAGTGGTGGAAAAGGGCTACTCAGTATCCTGAGTCTACCATTTAACAGACTAACCAATTTGATTATTATTGCACTGAGTGGAGAAGACTTCTAGGCACACAGGCACTCCAGTCAGTGTCCTCTTTTCCTAGGGACCTACCTTCTTTGCTGGAGCATCTCGCTGCTGGTAGTAGTAATTGCATGTAGCCCCCAGAATTAATTTTATTGGAAGGGCTGGGACGATGAGTAGGTGAAAGTAGGTGGCCTTCTACGGCGCCACCTTGCTATCCATCAGAGGGTACACAATTTTATTGCAGAAAATAATAAATGTTTAAATTTTAAACTAATGAGCGCTTTGTTTGTGGATCGCTCATTACTGAAAGAAGCCCAGGGAGCGGTAAAAGTAGCAGTTATAGCACTGGCTTTAACTCATAGCTCCTCATGGTCCTTCTGCTCACACTTCACGGTCTCATCCTGTAGGCACACTGAGCGACGTTAGGTCGTTGTGCAGTGTGCATGTCTGGAGCAAGAGCACTGTGGTGCAGGAGCACATGAGGAGAGGTAAGAGTTTTTTTTGTTTGTCTGGTCTGAGGTCTGCATTTAGGAGTGGGGGTAACTGGTGGTAGAATAACCTATATATTTTCCTGGCAATATGTAATAAATATTAGTTTAAACTACTGCACAAATACCCAATACATAAAAATGATTTAAGTTACAAAAAGGATATATTCACTGCTGTAAAGCACCGGTCTTTTTTTTAGTAAGCAGCAGAGTTACATGATGTACATGTGCTGAGTCAGCACGTAGGACACATTCATGTAGTAAGTAAATAGGACAAGAGGTGGATTCATGATTTTTATTGTGGGTATAACAGTAACTACATTACTGTGTGTATATTTATATGGCTGACTGTAGATGAGTTGTCTGGCCGCCTATCTCTAGGTGGTGTTGTAAAATGGCTGCCTGTCTCTAGGTGATTTCATGATGGTAATAAAGTTTAGTCTAAAAAAAACAAGAACAACACACACACACAGATCTGTTTCCACGCAAACACTGACAGACATCATTAGATACTGCTTCATGTAGTAATACATCATATACTGTATATTTCTGCTCCTTATTATGTAACGCCATTACCACTCTTTTCGCCCCATCACTACCTTTAATAGTGTATCCTGTATCTTCATGTGTATTTATTCCTAGTGTATTTGTATTTCTCTGAAAAGTAATTTTTCATGCAATATACCTGGTCTACCAGCAGATGGCAGCGCTTCTGGCAAAGCTGTGTTAGCTAGCGTGGACCCTTCTTTAATTCTAGCTCCCTCTCTGGAGAGGGAGGAGTTGAGTTAGTTAGGGTTAGTTCAGAGGATCCCCTGCAAGGGGAAGGCTGTGTGCCAGCCAGCAGAGCACCGTCTGCTCTGCTGGGCCAAGAAAAAAAAATGAAAAGCTTCTGAAGTCAGGAGGAAATGTTCCCTGGACAAAGATACAGATCAAGATAAGGATAGAGTCTGACAAAGAGAGAAGTTGCAGCAGAAAGCAGCCTAGGAAAAGTTGTGGTTCAGGAAATCCAGGTCAGAGCACCATGACAAGTGCAAAGCCGCACCTAGAGGGACATTATAGGCCACCCTCATACCACTCTGGCATTCCTACACCTGGGTTCCACCATCACCTTCTACATAGGGGGACCTTAGAAGAGACACCTAGCGCTGGACCTTCCCGCTGCAATTACACTACTATTCATCTGTTAGATACCTGAAACTAGTTCACATGATACTTGTTAGTGTCTCATGACGGTACACATTACACCATTTTTGTCCTATCCAGCTTGTCCTATCCAGCTTTCACGTGGACGCCTTTTACAGTGCTAAAATGGGCCATACCATTTTTTTTTCTTTAGGAAGAAGCTACTCTGTGGGTATAATAAAGGTCTCCAAGCCATTTTAATAGATGTATATTAGAAAATTGTTCAACATCCTATTCTCTAAATAAATAAATAAATGTGATCATTAAACCTGGATTAGGTTCCAAACTTGGTTGGGGGGGGGGCTTGCAGGACTGAAGTTAGTTGCTATCTACAAACACTCCTGGCCCCCAAATTAATTTAGCACCAACTAATTAACATCACAGAAAATCGCTGAAGCTCAAGGGTAAGGCTCTGCCCTTTCTTGGAGACAGTCTCCAAGGGAATGTAACCCTTCTAATTCAGCCCGAAGTACATGTAAATAACATAACATTGTAACACACACACATATATATATATATAAAACATCAGGAACTTCATCATATCACATAGCCAATCACTAACAACGCATCCAGGGTAAGAGAAGATTTTTGTATCTGCTGTCCACTTTGGTGAATAGATGAGGATCCCGAGCAGAAGATCTCTCCTTTTCAACGCAGAATTCCCTAACTGAGACTATGATTTTTTTTTTTATTAGACGGCCCCTTATATCCACAGGTATGCTGACTTCTGCATCAAGACAGAAAAAGATTGACACATATGACACTAAAGTCTATTGAGAATGTTATCTCCCCAGGTAGAATGGAGTCAGAGGACCCAAGTTCTCTATATAGATGGATACCACACCGGTCAGACATTCCTTCCATATCCTGTGGATTGGCCATAATTATTTATGATGGTAAAACCCCTTGAAATTGTTTTTACGCATTGTTTATAACAGGGATTCTTAACCTGCGGCCCTCCAGCTGTTGTAAAACTACAACTCCCATGATGCCCTTCTGTAGGATGATAGCTGTAGGCTGTCAGGGAATGATGGGAGTTGTAGTTTTCCAACAGCTGGAGGCCCGCAGGTTGAGCATGCCTGGTTTATAGGAACAAAAAAGAATTGCATACCATATGTTATGCTATGCATTGTACAAATAACATTTCCATCAATTCAAATGGGCTGCTGCACTGTGAGGTATGCGCAGATAGGAACACATTTCAATAGTGCACTACCTCTCCTACTTACCTCCGAATCTTCCCTCCAAGAGGCACCAGTTTGAAGAAGGCCGGATGTGGCCGAAACATCGCACTTTTATTGTACATCTGCAATTCCAATAAAATATTCACCAATTTTCAATTGAACTGCTGGAGTATTCTCTTTTACTGTTACCGGGGTGGGAACCCGACTACCAGCATCCACCAAGTAAAGTGCCACAAGGTACAGCTCTTTGAAGTCTATGGTAAAGTTATTTTAGCATCTCCATCACACGGATGATGCTCTGAGGACTAGTATTTACACTCATAGAAACTTATGATGATGTAAAAAGTACTATCTCACAGCGTATTCATGGGCCATTAACCTTTAATGTGTAAAACGTTGCCAAATAAAGATCATCTATAAGTAAAAACCAGAGCCCATTCATAAGGAAACATCACTACACCGACTAAAGAGGTCGCTTATTTATGACTTGAGGACTACAGAAAAGAGCCTTCAGAACTTATATTAATTGATTATTATGAATGTGAAATTCTGTCTGTCAAAGAATTCTTTAAAGCACACAATAGATTTATATAATTTGGGAAAATTGTTTTATAACCACTGAAAAAGAATTTTAAACCTTGGGTTCTCCGGGAATTAAGAAAATGATAATACTTAAATATTACTTTATTTTTAAATATATTCCCAAATACCTTTTATTAGTTATAATGGCTCGTTTCCTATTAGTACACACAGCGTCAACAGCCCCCAGCAGTATCTACTGTTAGAAGCACTGAAAGTTACAGGGAGAGATCTGCAGCTGAAAGTACATGTCCTCTGAGAAAGGACATACCCTGTGAAAGGACATGCCCCCTGAGAATGGACACACTTCTTGAGCACAGACACACCCTTGAGAAAGGACATCCCCCTGAGAATGAAAACGCCCCTAAGAAAGAACATGCTTCCTGAGCTGCCAGCCCGAAGAGAATCTAGTAGAGCAATTGGAACACTAAATAGTGGGAGCTCTAGAACCATGGCTACTGGGTACATGGCTGGTTCTAGATCTTCTAGAAAGAAATTGTCATGTACTATATTATGCCTGTTATTTTTTACATCATGGCATAGCCCCTTTAAACTTAGATATCAATTGGTTAATTGGATGGCATATGCCTCCCAGTAATAGATTTAAAATCTATTGAGAATGTTCCAGCCAGAAAGTAATTTTCTCTGTATCTTAGTAACCATATAAATGGATTCTAAGCTCTGCAAAAGTGGAAACTAATTGAAATCATAACAATTATTAATTTTGATAGCACTGAATATTTTGAACACTGGAACAATACTATAATAGTGGTTATTAAGCATCCAATGCTGTAAGAATAAACACATATTATGTCTATTGCTAAGTTCAAATTGTCTGGTGTTGTCTTAGGCAATTGTGTCCTCAACTTCCTTATGACTCATAATGTAGAGTGGACACAGGTCCTTGCTACCTGAAGGGGATAGGACGAACCAGGCCCAGGCTTCTCTCTTTAAAGGTCCAATAGCTGCTCCTTGCCCTGCCTCTATGGTCAGATTGCCCTTGGAAATTGACGACTACCAAGAAGCGGAAAAAAAACATATACATGTGTGCACAGAATATTGTACAGTCCCAGAGTCTTTATATTTCAAGAAATATCAACAAAATAAAAAAATAATATTCATCTTTATTGAAGTGATAAGTATTATGACGGAGGTCATAAGTATCAATAGTCCATTATACAGACTCAGACTCTGAAGCAGTGAGTCCTGTTGCTGTAGCATATCTCACCCAGCTTATTACTTGGATTGACATTGGCTTGTGTAGGCAATGACCCAATACACAATTTAGGATAAATGTTCCATGCTTTTTCTATCATGGTGGGTTAGTAATGCAGAACTGGCCACAGACTGATGGCAACACGGCAGTGAAACAACCACATCTATATCTATATGTCCCAAACCAATTTTCTCTCCCACGTTAGACCTTCAACATCAATTTATTAGTAACATGTTTCCTATGGGTCCTTCTGTCACATTGGCATCAAATGAAATCTCTGTTCAAACTACTGATCCGTTTGAGGATTGTAGCGTGATAATGGTCTCACCAGTGAATTCCTTAGAGGCCATAAGTAGTAAGGACTTGGGATAAATGAAAGCAAGCCTCAAATCCAACTCAAACCCAAGAGCTTGCGCATGATGGAAAATCCAGATGAGCTGCTCATTCTGGGATTTTAGAAAGAATGATAAACTAACAAGGTCGAATAAAGAGAACAAATTAAATCAGAAAGTTATTTACACCAAAATCAAATAAAGGGGGACAAGTTGAATGCTGTGCAAGCACCATGAAACTGAATAACCCATGATGGTGATCTAATAGGTAATACATTCATAATGATCATTTTAATAATAATAATCTTTATTTATATTTACCCTAGGAAACGGGGGCACACCAAAATAATACAGTACAAGAGTGTCGGCATACGGTATTAAATATGCAATCGCACCAAAGAAAAGAAAAGAATACCGAGATAAAAGCCGCACATCTAAAAAATATATCAAATTTATTGAGAACAACAGACATAACAAGGACAAGTTAAAACCATTGTATACAATGAGTCATGGCAGTGTGGACTAAATACGTACCGCACGCCACCCTGACACTACCACATATGTGTAAGCACAGTCCCACATAAATAAACAATAAGTAAAGTGCATAAGATCCATCAACATTGAATAGTATGAAGGTAATACTTATTATAAAAATAGCATGGTGGAAATGTGCGTGGTAGGCAAGGAAAAACCCAACGCATATCGCCAGGCTCTGCTGGCTTCCTCAGGCGTATGTATTTAGTCCACACTGCCATGACTCATTGTATACAATGGTTTTAACTTGTCCTTGTTGTGTCTGTTGTTCTCAATAAATTTGATATATTTTTTAGATGTGCGGCTTTTATCTCGGTATTCTTTTCTTTTCTTTGGTGCGAATCTTTATTTATATAGCGCCAGCATATTCAGCAGCGCTTCACAGTCAGAGGGTTCATGTACAAAGTCATTCATTGCACAGCAAAAGCAAGTTAACAATTTAAACAATAGGAGTGAGAGCTCTGCTTTCAAGAGCTTACAATCTATGAGGGTTTAGGGCTGACACAGAAGGTTTAAAGTGCTTGATCTGTACAATGGCCATCTCAACACTATAGGGGATTAGACATAAAGCTGCATGAACCAATCACCAGCCGATATCTGTAGTGGAGTACATAGGGTGTGGTGTATACCTTTGGATGATGGGTCAGGCTCTGAGCAATAATGTTTGGGGGGGGGGGGGTAATATAACAATATAGCAATAACAAATGACAAGACAGGTACACACTGCGGTCTTACTAAGCCCTCAAACTGATGTTAAAATTGAAAGATTGGTCAACATATCCTGCTGTGGATGACATGTCTAAGCCTGAGCACCACGCCAAGGTTTCTCAAGTAGCTTGGGACCTAACACTCACCTACTTGTGCCGTATGGGCAATACCAGGGGCCAGTGGGCTAAATTACAGGAATGTAAAGTGGCACTGTTAAAGCACCATTATTCCCAATAATATACCCATTTCAGTGAACACTCTGAATTATTCCACCTGGTCTATTGGGTATTTGTTCCCACGCTGGATGAACTTTCATTGACACAGTGTTACTACACTGCTGAACTTGGTGGATGTATATCACCAACATAGGGAACTTCAGCCAAATATAGGTTATATACCATGCCAGTACAAGGAGACATATAGCCCATCCATCATATGGGACTATTCACAATCACAACCTGTGAGGGACATTAATATTCTGCTCAACATTGCTGTTATCACCCTTTGAATTAACGGTACTGTTCCAACTGTCAGTCTTGCAGGATAAAATTGCTATTGATAATGCTGTGGACCAATAATACCTACGCTTAATACAGCAAAGACATTTGAACATGTATGGATTTATACTTTGATGAATGATATCGGAGGAGACATTTCTGATATATCGATCTATCCATTGTTTTTTTACATTTGACCTTTGAGGTGTGTTTTTATTATTGCCTTTTTTAGGTATATGACCAGTCCTATTTTTATGCACCACATATTTATAACTATCTATTATTGTTATTTTTCATTCCTTTTTCTATTCTAGTTTTATTATTATCCCAATAAATCTGACTTTTTAATACACAATATTGCCTTCTACGTGTATCCAGATTATTTGTGTCGGTTTTTGCTATTATAATTTCTATAGTCCTGTTTCTGTTTGGGTATCAGATTAAAACCTGGGCACCTGTTTCCACATCAACTGTGTGGTGAGCCACCTCTCCTCCTTTTTATACTTTCTTTTTAAACAATCAAAGATGTAGCAACTCATTAGCGATTAAACTCTCGCTTTATTATATGCATCAATAATCGTTCGTACTTGACATTTTTTCCTCGTTCCTTTTAAATCATTCATTGTTATTACATGTAAAGATGGTGGGAAGATGCTTGGTCAAGAGGTTGGTCTTTAGGTGGAATAAAAGGTATGACAATGGATGACGTCCTGGTGATGTGTACACCACTTGATAACCACCTACTGTACCGCCCACTGTTCCCCATCCAGTAATGTATTTCCATTTTAAGGTAACTAATGGAAAAAAACATATACATTTCAAAGACACACCTATTGCCATTCCCCCAAGCCATGCAGTGGACTGTTAGTGCCTAGACTACTACATATTATACAAATGGATCTATTAACGACAAACGATTATTTCATGGCATGCTGAAGGATCACGGTGGACGAGAAACAAGCGATTTATTGCTCATCTTTCAATCGTCCATATGGTACTTATTACATCTTGTCCACTTTCACTTGTATTCACAAGAATTGGTATGACATTCGCTCCATGTTTCATATGTGTTTTAGGGGGCACTGAAAACTCTGATTGCTGGAAATTACTCCAATTGCTTGGAGTAACGCATCTCGGATGATAGTCATAAATCATTTGTAGACCGTAGAGCATGAGTTGTAGACAGAGATGAGGGAGGAGGTATAGTAGAGTTGTGGATAGCTTTGTGAGTGAGAAGTTTAAATTGAATCTGTTATTGTATGCAATGATTGCCATGAGGTGAAGGCATTTTTTTTGCATTTAGACAGAAAGATTAGGCTGGCTGCTGCACTCAAGATAGATTGAAGAAGAGAAAGTTTAGTAAGGGGAAGATAGATTGACAATGAGTTAAAGTAATCAAGATGAGAATAGATCAGGTCAACAATTAGAATTTTTGTTGTTGCCACAGTAAGAAAAGGGAGAATTCTAGAGATGTTTCTGAGGAGCAGGTGACATGAGTGGGTCATTTTTTGAATATAAGAGGTGAAGGAAAGATCACAGTTAAACATAAAAAAAGAAAGCGGGTGTGCTACTTAGGAGTCATGGTAATGCCACACACTGAGAGGGAAATATCAGGTTTAGGTAGGTTAGTAGATGGAGAAAACACAAATAGTTCAGCAAATGATACACTTAACGAGGGGCAGAGAGTTAGGAAGAAAGCCAAGGGAGAGCAGTGTCCTTAAGTCCAATAGATTGAAGCATGTTGAGTAGGAGTTGGTGTCTACAGTGTAAAATGCTGTGAAGAAGAATGAGTAGAGAGTAGTCACACTGCATTTAGCAGTCTGGAGGTCATTTTGATAAGGGTAGTTTATGTTGAGTGTAGAGTGCATAAGCCAGATTGTAAGGAAAGTGTTAAGAGAGATAGTGGATGAGAGTAAACTAGATGCTCCAGTTTAGAGATGAAGGGGAGATTAGAAACAGGTCTGTAGTTAGTTGCACAGGAAGGGTCAAGGGTTGTTTTTTTAATTAATGTGATTGATTATGACAGAATGTTTGAAAGAAGATGGAAAGATACCAAAAGAGAGAGGTTTCAAATTTTGGTTAGGAAAGAGAGAGACTAGAGAAGGTGGGATGGAATGGGGTCACTAGTGCAGGTAGTGGGGCAACAAGTAAAGAGGAGCATGGAGAATTAGCTATGAGGGTTGCAGTCATTTTCTTAGAGAGAAGTCTGTGGCTACATCAATAGTTTGCTTCTATTGTCTTGTAGACAATTTGCCCCCAAATTGTTATACTATAAGAGCACTAGATGTGCTTTATTGTGTCTAAAGGTTTTCCTGTTGAACCACTCATTTCTAATTAATGGGTAGACCATCAATGAGCTATAGTAATCATAGGACGAAGGGTGCACAACTGAATGGGTCCTCCAGAGTTAATCTTTGTAAAAGCTATATTCAGGCTATTACGAGAGGGTCCTCATTGTATAACCTTCACTAAATGGATTGTCTGATATATAAAATCCGATCCAATGAGGAAATTTGTCCAAGAATAACATCTTATTACCTATGCACGGCATATGTCATAGGTATCTGAATAGGTGGGCATTCCAGTGATCATAACAATGTAGGTAGAGTGTTCCCTATTTGAAAGGAGTCTAGAATGTACACATCCACTCCATCCAATTCCAGCAGTAACATAGACTTTGAATGGAGCAGCAATGTGCATGTTCAACCACTGTTCCGCTTAAACTGGGAATAAAGTCCCCAGTCGATCAACAACCTATTCTGTGAATAGGTGATACATTCTCAATCTTTATCCATTCTTCATTCACTCAGGATCCTCATCTATAAACCATTGCGGAGAGAAGGCAAAAAACAGTGCTTCTCCCTCTGAAGGACCTATGTAAACTGTGAACATTATATAGATAGCCCATTGATTTCAGTGAGAAATTTATAATGCTTAATTTACCCTTTTGTAGCAATGCAGGGAGCGGAACACTTGCTGCTGGGGTCAGCCTTGTTATTGGGGTCTCAGCAGGAAGATTAGTAATAAACACCTTATATTTGGGCAACCCTTCAAAAAAAAAAATTTGCTAATTTTTTCCAAAATAGACAACCCCTTTAAATATTTGTGCATAAGGGAAGGCATTTTATAAAGGGGGCACAATGAATATACCCAATAGAGAAGCATGTCATTATATGGGGCCAGTATATGGCTTACCGGACAGAACCTACACTAGATAATCCTTACCAGCTTCCCGTAACCCTAAAACAGAGTAAATAGAGAAATAGATTGCAGGAATATGGAATTAGCATATGACAACATTTATTTGCACTTGCATGGACTTTAGTTTTAAAATGTTTTGGCAGTGAGTCCCAACATAAATTATCAGCTAGACAAGCTGAGAATAATTGTATTAAAACTGTGCATCTTACAAACTTGGCAAAGAACTTGAAGTCTGAGCCAAGGCTTTTTATGTGGTTGTAAATCTGCCATGATATATCTTGACAAAATAAGAAATAGGAATCTAAACATTTTCACTACTTCATACAGGTTTTATCACCGAGACTCTAAACCTATCAGTGATTTTTTTTCTGTCTTTATTTCCTCTTTATTGAATTGTTTATATGTGGCTATTTTATGATTTATTAGACAAGAATAAACATGCATATTGAAATATGCTACCTGATTTTATGGAATATAGAGCTGAGTAGTTAGGCTGTGTACACCAACAGAATGCACATTGTCTGTTTTACAAAATGTATCTGCAGCTCTAGTTGCTGTGCAAGTAGTCTTAGAGAATAAGTGATGGAGTAAACATTGGTATAATATTCAAAATGCATAATTATTATATTTTATGTATGTATGTTTTATGTACAGTGGTCCCTCAAGATACAATGGCCTCAGGATACAATATTTCCAGCATACAATGGTCTTTTCAGACCCATCTTTAGTTGAAACAACATACAGTGACTCAGACCCAGATCCAACCAATCAAGGCCACTTCTCTGTTAAAATAGAAGTATTAGTAGATAGTTAGCATCTATTCCTGACTGTTAGATGTAAGGATATGTTTTATCTGATTTAGTTATCTGCTTATTTTTGATAAATCTTCATTTTCTCTTATCTTGGATGATATTTTGGGGCATTGGAACCGATTACTTATATTACAATGGTTTCAACCTGCAATGGTCTTCTTGGAATCAATTAATATTGTAACTTGAGGGACCACTGTACTGAGTCATCATGACATCTGCAGAATTCATTCAAGGGTCATCTTCAGATCTTTAATAGGCCATCTGCTGAGATTGGAGCAAGCTTTGTTTTCTACATTGTTTTCTACATTCTGGGGTGATGACTATGTCCTTCTTGATCATGCACTCTACCCACTCATCTAAGACTGAAGTACTGTATACCATTTTATATCTTGTCTCTTCTGTTTCTATGGGTGGGCAGCAACTCATCAAGCACCTGTATCTTCCAGGTGAAGTCAGGTCCTGTTAGCCCCTTCCTCTCCAGCATGGAAAATAATCCCTCAAACACAACCCTAATGTTCCCACTAATAAATAACACTGGTATACAAATGGTATGCAATGCTTACCTCCACTTTCATTCTCCACTGTCTAGAGAGAGAGATATAGCTATATGTTTCTACGAATTTAGAAGTAGGGAAGAATGAATAAAAGATGCCTGGGCCGCTTCACCTGCTTCACTATAAGATCACTATGCTGGCACTGAGAGGAGATAGAGTGTAGGGGAGTTAGTGATCATGTCGGGCCACCACTGAATGCAGAAAAAAGGTGGTCAAGAACGTCAGTCACAGGAGAAACAGCAGAGAGAAAAATGTAATGTTCATTAAAAAACTAACAATGTTTTTATGCCATGTATATCACAATGATACTTCATTTCAAATGCCGTATACATATTAATACTTTTCTTGGGTTAATCTCTTGTTGTACAGGTACCCTGTGTGGTATAGGGACCCATCCTGTTGTGGCCGGTGGACTCACTTTATTTGGTCTAAATGCATTCATAAAAACCTTGCATTTATAGGTATAGTAATTATAGTAGTACTGCCATAGAAATAAAAATTAGCTTACCATGGATATTATAGTATCGTATTAGCATCACACCAGGAAAAGTGATGAGCAATTATTGCCAATTTTACTATTCAATTAATAGAATGTGTTTTTAAAATAAATAATTCATAAAATATGGCATAACATCTTTGATCTTTGTTAAACGGAACATAAAAAAGATAACTTCAAAACCCCTATAGCAGCAACTGGGGAGTGGACTTTTATGTGGCTGCTGATCACCATATAAGCCCATGAAAGGACTAAGTAGACAAGAATTAGAGGCAGTGGAAGAAGCTTTCTCCTTGGCAGAGACAGAGTACCAGAGTCCCTAAAGTGAGGACTGAGGACCCTAATACCAAGATGGAAATAGTGGAGAGGTATTGAAATCGTGGCAGGCAAGTTTATTTAATTGGTTGCTTTGGTACTACCCATAGAGTTGTATGGATCACCAGTGAGTGCATCTTTGGTCACCGCTTCATACAACTTCTTTCCACCATGGTGGAGTGGATAAAAGGATGGAAGACCCCTGTTCTAGCAACTTTCCAGTGATCTTGCCATGCCTCAGAATAGATGATAAATGTTAATGGCTGGAGTGCCCCTTTAACAGTAACTGATCTCATTGAGCACTGTTGGATGCCAGTGGTTCCCATACAAAAAATACTTTACAATTCTATATTTGGGCATTCCCCTCTAAATGTATTTACTACGGGGTACATTAGAAAAGTAGAACCAGAGTCGGACTAGCCCACCAGAGTACCAGAGGATCACCAGATGGGCCCAGACTCTGATACCATAATGGGCCCCAGGATCTGATAGAAAATAAACATTTGGAGCTCCCTTTGGAGCCAGTCACTAGCCACTAGAGGCAAAACCTATTAATTCAAAATGTATTAAACTTTATTTATATATAAACAGGGGTTAGACCTCCAGAATAATTTCCTCTAGTGGGCCCCTAGAACCCCAGTTCAACACTGAGTATGACCTACTTCTTTATGTGGATAATACATAGTGAATTTACTCTTTGTGCAGGTAAAGAAATATGAAAGCGGCATTAATGAGCCTGAGGGTCAGTGCTTGTAATCCTGCTTATATTTCATGATACAGAATAACAGATATACATCAAACAGTATTAGAAAATGAAAGACTACTGCTTGTAGGTTACCAGATTTATATTGTCAATATACCTGGTACATTATTCAGAAGATATAAAATATTTAGTTTGATTTCTTATTTTATTGCTTGCAGGTGTTCCTCTACTCAGCAGTGTATGTGTTAGAATCTGCTGGACGAAATGATTTACTGTCTGTATGCAACAGTGATCCCCGTAGGGTACAGCAGGACTCCTGTTAACATTGAAATCATACTGAGGAAAAATGATACACTGATTAAATTAAAAAAGGTGTAAACATTTTCAAACCTAATAAAACACTATAAAAATGTCTGCCCAGCTCATAACAACAATATAAAATAAATACCTAAAATTAAATATGCATAAAGAGATATTCCTGTGAGGCATCACAAGTCATAGTTCCTGATCTCCAGAGAGACCACTTATTTTCCAGCCTCAAGTGAACTCTTTAGATGCTAGACAGCAGAGCGAACTGCTACAGCCAGCATTAAAGACACTACTGCAAGGTGAGGGATTACAGCCAAGACACCTATCACCTAGAACAGGGGTAGGCAACCTCCGGCACTCCAGCTGTTGTGAAACTACAACTCCCAGCATGCATACTTACTCTGCTCTTCTCCGAATTCCCATAGAAATGAATGGAGCATGCTGGGAATTGTAGTTTCACAGCAGCTGGAGTGCCGAAGGTTGCTGATCTCTGACCTAGAACATAACTAGGCGAGTATCGCCAGAGTGCCCAATTTTCTGCCATCCAACCTGTCTCCATAACCCTTACTTGTGCCAGAGAAGATTTGCTGCTACTGAATGTATTTTAGATTCTATGTCGCACTTAGAGAGTGCTTTAATGCTTTAATACATTTAAAGCCTCCTTCACATGTCAGTGTTTTGGTCAGTGATTTCCATCAGTGATTGTGAGCCAGAACCAGAATTGGAGCCTCTACAGACATAAGGCATAAAGGAGAAATCTGTACCTGTTCTGTGTTTAGAGCTACAACTGGTTTTGCATGAAAATCACTGATGAAAATCACTGACAGAACACTGATGTGTGAATATGGCCTCATGCACATGACCGTTGGTGTTTTGCGTTCCGCAAACCGTGGATCCGCAAAACACGGAAGCTGCTCCACGTTCCGTCAGTACTGGAATAAATGGGTCTGAAGCCTCCTGTTTCAATCCTCAATTTAACCTCTTTCCGACCTCCCCATGTAAATTTACGTCAGCAGTCGGGCATTTAAAAATGGCACCCGCTTACAAGTGGAGCGGGTGCCATAGCTGTCAGAGCCTTTTGTCTTAAACAGCAGGCACCTGGGACTAATGTATGCGATCAGCGATAACAAATGTGACCACATCCTCTGCAGGTAAAAGACCAGGAAAACTCGCTTTTGGCCATGCTTCGATCCTCGCCGGGGTTAGCCAGATGCACTGTGCAACAGCCTTTGTACTCAGAAGCAGTATGAGGCTGCCGCACGTCAGTTCCTATGGAGAGCCTGCCTTGTTTTTTTCCAAAGTTTTAAATTTTTTAAAATATTAAAATGCAAGAAAAACTATGCATATGTGGTTTTGTTGTAATCGTATTGACCTTGAAAATAAAAGTAACAGGTCAGTTTTACCACATAAGAAATGGTATCAATACCCCATAAAACTGTGGCGGAATGGTATTTTTTTTTTATAATTCCACCCCATTTGGAATTTTTTTCTCGCTTTCCACCACATTGTATGCAATTGTAAATGGTGTCATTAGAAAGTACATATTGCCCTTCAAAAACAAGCCCTCATATGGCTATGTGAATGAAAAAAAAAAAAAGTTTATGGCTTTGGGAGGGCTTGGAGAGAAAAACAAAAAAATGGAAAATCACCTGGTTTTGAAAAGGTTAAAGAAGAAAATGATGGAGACATTTCCAAGCATTGTCTAGTGCATATAATTGTGCTGATATTGCAGGACCAAGACATTTATTGCTTCCTCTATCAGAGTTACCAGAAATGAATCATATACATTCATCACATCGTGATAAGCTGTCCAGCTGGCTATATTAGAGTTCTGTCTCTCTTGAAGTGATAGATTTTTCACAAGAAAAAAGCCTAAAATAGTAACAACAGCGATCTACTGGAAGTACTAGTAAGACCCAGTAGACCTATTCAAGAAATAGAAGATTGATTGGTCTTAAAATTGCAATCTATACCACACACTGAAGCCAATTAAAATGCCCTATTTAAATTAATATAATATATCTAATATATAAAGCTGAGTGTATGTGTGTATGTCCGCTGAAGGAATCCGCACCGTCGCATTTACAATCACGAAATTTGGCCCACAGGTACATCAGGTGTCTGGGAAGATTTTAGAATGGGTCTCAACTCTCTAGCATGCACCTTTCCTGAGATATTCCCCAAAAATGCAATAGCCAATAGAAGTCTGGTCACATGACCCTTATCAGCCAATAGAAGCTCGCAGGCCCTTCGTCTCCACATACACACAGTTTTACACCAGGCTTTCATACCAACCCAGCCATTTTTCTTCACTGCTGCAGGTCAGCTTTAAAAGCGGCAGGGTGCTGTTAAGGGAGCAGAGTTCTGTGGAGGTCACAATTAAGGGGGCAGGTAGGGTTGACATTCATACCACTCTCAAAAGACTGACTTAAAAACCCCACTCCCAGGTCCCACTAAGCCATGTCCCCAACCCAGTTAGGTCTAGCCCCCTCCCACTCCGCAGCCGATGGAGATTGAAAAAATTAAGGTAAAAATCAACTTCTGTCAGCAGCAGGGGTGAGAGAGAGGGTGACTTTCTCCCTGCAGCTTACGCTCAGACAGCACAGTGCTTCTGTCTGAGAGTGAGCTGTTCAAAAGGACATCCTTGTGTCGGTCCAGGCCCTGCCCGAACGGAGGACTGGGAGTCTGAAAGCCGGACTGTGCGGCCTAAAACCGGACCTCCGGCCACCCTAGGGTCAGGCTGCTGTGAAGGTCACAATTAAGGGAAAGGCCCGCTATGGAGGTCAGTGTTAAGGGGCAGATTGCTGTTGAGGCAACTGTTAAGGGGACAGGGTGTGGAAATCACTGTTAAGGAGATGGGGTACTGTGTAGGTCACTAATAAAAGGGAGGCCGCTGTGTAGGTCACTGTTAACGGGGCATGATGCTGTGGAGATTACTGTTAAACGTGGCCTGCTACTGTGGAGATCACTGTTAAGGAGGCGGGATGCTGTGGAAGTCACTGTTAAAGGGGTGGGCGCTGTGGAGGTCTCTGTTAAGGGGCAGGGAATGTTGGAGGTCACAGTTAAGGGGACGGTCTGCTATGGAGGTCAGTGTTATGGGGTGGGGTGCTGTAGAGGTCACTGTTAAGGGGCGGGCTCTGTGAAGGTCACTGTTAAGGGGACGAGTTATTGTGAAAATCGTTGTTAACGACATAGGTACTGTGGAGGTCACTAATAAAGGGGTGGCTGCCGTAGATGTCACTGTTAAAGGGGAGGCGCTGTGGATGTTACAGTGGATACTGTCAATATCTTTAAATGACACACACAAACATTAAATGAAATATACTCATGCGAAGCCGGGTCCTTCTGCTAGTACATAATATAAAAACAAACATGGCATTAAATGTAAATGCATAAAGGGAAACTACAACAACGACAGACATTCAAATTTAGTTGGTAGATGTTTGTCAATGGGTGAATTGGAACAGATAGCTTTTAGCTGAACAGTCATTTGAAAAGAGTTATTCTACTTCTATGACCGGCTAAAGGTGTCCATACACAGTCAATGGAAGTTGGTTGAAGGTTCGAAGGGCTTATACAAATGATAGTCTGATGAAAGATCATTTCACAGACACAGCCATACACGTATTAGTCCATATTGTCTGCTACAGCTGTTCAGACCGGCAATACATGTTCAATGACACCGCCAATTAATAAACAATCTTTCTGGAAACAGTTCCTCAAAGAAAGAAGTATCTTTCATCTGATGACTCTGGTTTGCAAAATTAAAATTATTTTCTTGTCACACAAAATGAAGGTTGAGTTTGACTCTGCATTCAGTTTTTTTCAATCATCCATAGTTTTTAAGAGACACATCATTTAAAATTCCAAGAAAACACATGCATATTACAATCCTAAGTGCAATTATGTTAACAGAAATGTTACATGATTCATTTTCTGGAGTGTTTTGCCTCTGGAACATCTCTTGAGAGTTCAGCAGTAGTCAGCCAGCATACTAGGGCTCTAAATTCCTTGATACCATAATATTCTGGTGAAAGTGCTCAACTTGTTCATTACTGACATCACTGAAATTCAAAGGGGAAAAATTTAAGTGAGAATCCAAAAAGATCATATGTTTTGATCGTCCACTGCTGCATAGTAATTTTTAGCTTCATGATTCCCCAGTTTGCAGTAGCATTCTTGGAGGCTACACCAGCATATTTTTCTGCTGCACTTAACTTGCTTTGATACTCAACATCCTATATCAGTCTTCTACTTTGGGGCCTTAGCAATATCCCTTTAGTTACTCAGAGAAACTTGGTGTTCAGATACACTGATGCCATTTTGATCACTTTGATGACGTTTTTATCAGTCCTAGTTTGATCTGCAGTAGAGATAGGGTTCACAAAAGGTGTGCTAGCTACATTTTTGCTTTCTGGGATCAGTGATTGTAATTTTGGCCACTCTTTATTGATGTAATATTTTTATACTGTCCCATTCCCACAGGAAACAATAAAACTTTGTGTATCCAAGTAAGTAAAAAGGCAACATCTTAGAAATTTCAAGAATGCTTTGCACACTAAAAGCAGTTTTATATTTTCATATGATTTTTTCATGTGGTTACATGAGCTGAAGGATGGATAGGTATTAATTCCCATTGTAGAGAAGCTCGGCTTTCAAGCTTACCTTTGATAAATCAATAAACAAGTGCCAGTCTGTAGACCATTCTGATGGCTAGCATAACATAAGGCACCTCATGAAAATACAGATGGTTTTATTCTTGAGAAAAAAAAATTATTTGAATTCATCCTGCCAATTGCAAAAAAATGGAGAAGAAGACAACCTTACAGCATTGAACTCTAAAGTTTAGATCATTATCATGGGAAAGCAATCAGATACATGGAGAAATGTAGCAGCTGATGTTATATGTAGTCAGGTCTACAACTGCTCTGAGTAAATTAACCAAATATGTAACACTTTCTTCCACAGGACCATTTGTCTGTAAGATGGTTCCATTTATTCAAACCACAGCAGTGGTGGCCAGCACGTTAACCATGACGTGTATCGCAGTGGAGAGGTATCAAGGGATTGTCCATCCACTAAAAATGAAGAGACAGTACACCAACAGGAGGGCCTACAAGATGCTTGGTAAAACTGCTGTGATACTGGTTTACACTTTAAAGTCTTCCGTTTTGTTTTATGTTAAAATTGTTTTCTGAGATCATCAGTATCTGATCGGTGGGGGTCAAACACCCAGGACCACCACCAATCAGCTATGTGAGAAGGCATCGTAACTCACAGTAGCACACTGGCCTTCTCGTAGCTTTCCCTAAGCTATGTGACGTCACATTCATTGGTCACCTTGACTAGGCATACCAGCTATCAAATAGATGGCACTGTGCTTGGTGAGCAGAGAGAAGGCCATGGTAATGCCTTCTCAAACATCTTATCATGGGGTCCTGAGTTTCAGTTCAAAAATCTTGGAAAAACACTTTAATTACAGTTTTGTATGTTCTATTAGGGTACATCCACATGTGCTGGTCAGCTCCAAATTTTCCACAGCTGGTTTTTAAATCCAAAGCAAGTCAATAGTGTTGAGTGAAGAGAGCTTCGGATGCTTCTTCTGAAGTCGCTCAGTTCAAAACTTTGGAATAATACTGTATGGAGATTCGTCTTCGTACAGTATTACAATGTATGGGCTCCGATGAGCCGAAGTTAGTTATTCAGGTAGTCGCGCGTGACTTCTTTGAATAACTTTGATAATTGATTTTTAAAGTGGAAAAACCCTTTAAAACTTGAAACCGAACTTGGCTTCTGTTACGAAGTTTTGAACGAAGCATCTGAAGCTCGTTTCACTCAACACAAGTCAATTTACGCTACAGATTTCTGTCATGGATTTCACCCTTTGTGATGCAGCATTTACCTACTGGAATCTGCAGCAAAATGTACACATGGTAATTTTTCTCCTGAGAATGTCAGCAACATACACTGTAGATTTATCATTGCGGAAAATTCACAGTGGATCCCCGTATGTGACTGTACCCTTAGTGTGAAAGTGTTAAGGAGGGAACAATGGCCATTGGACAGGATACATTAGAAAGATAAACTAGGGTCATATGGTGACTTTGGCTGTGACACATGTTATGCGACCAAAGATTGCTTTGAAGCACTACCTGCATCGCATGGCTTAAGATTTAGGCACTTGCAATGTTTGGTCACGCTACTTCTGCTGTGGCCAAAATCGTTGTGCAGTCCCAGCCTCATTTGGTTTGCAACAAATAGTTTGAAGAATATTTACATTAGTGTGTGTGAAATAAGACACATGTTACCTCAAAGGGGTATTCTGAAAAAATAGGATTCTGGATGTGAAGTTAGGTGACCCCTTAGTACATTTGTCCATCTAATGTGTATATAGTAACAGTTGAACTGCTGCACTCAGCAATCTTTGTATCACTCTATATACTGTACATACTATAGAAGAAATTCTTCCCCCCTTGCTGACAGTTTCTAGTTATTAATATTAGAAAATAAACCCCTTTACTTGTGATTGGAGGGATTCCAAGCAATTGGATCCCCTCGATCAGACATCTATTGCATATCCCATGGATATTCTATAAATGTCTTTCTTATACACCCATTTAGTAACAGAGTGAACAGCCAATGTACTGGTAGAAGCATGCCCAGTGTGATCTAGTTCAGCGTCCCACCAATCCATTGGCTTAGCTCACTGAAGAATATTTAGTGCCCCCTCCGATGGTAGGGAATGGTGGAGCCTTGAACTAACCCGCACCACTGTCCTAAAGTAACAGCCCACAACTGGACGATGGTCCCTTCCAAACTAGGTGCTGTGCCCTATGAGGGAAAATAATACATTTGCAGAAAATAATAAATGTAATGAAAGGCAAAACCAGGACTGGATCAGAATCCAAAAGCAAAGTCAAAATTAGGCCAGAGTCCAAACCAGACAGATACCTCAGAACCAAGACAGGATACAAAGACAGAGGCAACTACCACATGGGGTCAGATCCGTCATCATGTCATGCAATAAACAGCAGTCAGGTACAAAGCCAGGGACAATCCAAAAGTCAAAGAACCAAAGAACCAAACCGAAGTATAATAGGCGCTAGTGAGACTAAGAAAACCAATCACAGCCCCTTTCGCCAGCAGCTGCCTGTTTAAATAGCCCAACTAGAAATATTATTTGCATCTGAATTCGTTTATTGTTGACTCAAGAATTTCGGTGGGTTAGAGAGAGAGAGAAAAAAAGTGAGAAACTACAGAGATAAAATATGAGTCATAAGAGACCAGAGAGTGTCACATACAAATTTTCAGGCCAATTGGAGCCCGTTCAATTTAGGTACACAATCAAATTGGTCAACCAATTTGGTCGGATCGATCCGGAACAGAATTTCGAGCAATTTACTCATCTCTAGTCACCACCATAGTCACCGGCTTTTACTGAATGAACTGACCGTTCGCTTTTCTCTTGTAGGGTTTGTATGGACGATCGCTATTGTTGTAGGGTCTCCGATGCTACATGTACAGACCTTAGAGGTAAGCGTTGAGACAATGTAACTGAAGGTGATATCAAACAACTTGGGCATATGTATGACATATAATTGGTGAGGCTGTACTGTATATAACAATGTAATTTTATCATCCTCTTCCTAATTAACTATACATTTTTGACTTGCAGGTGAAATACGACTTGCTCTACAACTTGTACCACGTATGTTGCCTTGAGTCATGGAGTGATGCTGCGCTGCGTAGAGCCTATGCCATATTTATTCTTGTGGCCCTGTTCTTAGTACCCCTCGCAGCCATGCTTCTTCTGTATACCCGTATCGGGTATGAGCTATGGATTAAAAAGCGCATTGGAGACTGTTCTGTGCTGAATACTTTAAGCCGTAATGAGATGGCAAAAATCACCAGGTATAATCGAATTGTGCGGCCCTGCCAATATTATAGTGGAGTGTTTATTGCTTGATTAAGCCTGTAATTTAATATTATTATAAATGTCTTTATTTACATTTCTTATAAAGTGAGAAGTGTTTAAAATACTTTAGTATCTATAAAAGTAATTAATTCTTAAAGGGATATTCCAGGATTTTACTACTGATGGCCAATCCTCAGGATAGGCTTTCAATATATGATCGGTAGGGGTCTGATACCCCAAAACCCCACTGATGAGCACAGGAACTACGCAGCTCCATCAATTGTGTAGTGGACGGAGTTGGTAACTGCAGCGCTGCTCACACAGAAGTGAATGGGAGCAGGGCTGCAGTAATCAGCTCCGTCCACAAAACAGTAGATGAAGGTGTGTAGCTCTACTGCCAGAGCTATCTCGAAATAGCTCATCATTGAGGTGCAGGGTAATTAAACCCAGATGATCAAGCATTGGTGGCCATCAAAAGTAAAATCCTGAAACACTCTTAATGACTTTTGTCTGTGTTAATTGACCACTTATATTACTCTGTTCAACGTCTTGTGTGCTCTGTCTGTATAATGTCAATCTAAAAACAGGACATAACTCTTATATAATGGCTGGTGCCCTGTAGATGGTCATACAGATCACATATTATTAAAGGGGTTTTCCAAGATTTTCACCAGGATTTATCCCGGTGGCCTGGCAATGGAGGAGAGCAGCAGCAACTAAGATCAGCTCCTGCCTCTGACCGACATAGAGAACCCAAACCTGCACAGCCAGCATCCGAACCCCGACCAGACATGCACCTCTCAGTCAGTCTGGAGCACTGGTGTCCCAGGGCATAGAGCGATTCCTGGCGGCAAGCACACAGCACTCCTCCCGGGGCGCCATTAGAGTGGTAGACCTCGTAAGGCTTACCAGCCGGGTCTCCTTCCTCCTCTTCTAAGTGCTCCGACGATGACAGCAGCAGAGCTGCAGGTGCAGCCAGAGACCAGGGCATCACACAACAGCAACCTGCTGAATCTGAGACGTCCTCAAAGAGTCCGGAATGTAGGCCTCAGGAGCCGGCCTCATATGGCCCCTCCTCAGAAGCGCGAGAAACCGCCATTGCAGGGGGAGCTACAGAATGGGACAATAGTGAGTGGGACAGCTCTCCCCTCTACCCAAATCACCCACAGAACCCCCTGACCTCTATGGGTTCTCCTGGGTCTCCCATAGCAGGGCCTGCTGACTTTACAAGTGAGATTCCATTAGCAGAAAATCCAGCCCCAGCCATTACGGAGTTAAAAGACCTCCACAGCAGAATTGACACTATGCCCACCAGGGATGATATGGAAACATATATCTCCAGGCTGGAGACTCTTTATAAATCAGAAATGCATACCATTAAGACTGAATTACTCTCCTTGGGGGAAAAAACTGTTAATCTAGAACGGTCCATGGTGGCTGCAATGTTGGCCACACAGAATGTTCAAGCTTCCACTTTGTAGCTCCACTCCTTTCAGTTACATGACCTTGCTGACATGATTGATGACACCGAGAATAGGGAGAGGAGAAATAACATTAGAGTAGGAGGTCTCTCAGAAGACGTAGCTCCTCAGGAACTGGATAAAGTGATATGCCACATTTTCAACGACCTGTTGGAAGTGCCAAGAGACTCACCCCTTGAATTTGACAGAATACACAGAGCCGTGGGGCCCAAGCCCACTGACCCCGGCGAGGGCCAGAAATATCATCTGCAGAGTTCATCATTATCAACAAAAAGCAGACATCATGAAAAAAGCCAGAGAGGCGGGTCAAATATCTTATCAAGACTGTGACCTACAAATTCTTTCTGATCTCTTCCGCCTTACTTTATTGAAAAGAAAAGCACTACGTCCTCTGCTGTCCATTTTACAAGAACGCAGGATTGCCTACTCCTGGGACTTTCCTTTCCGTTTACAGGTCCGTGCCGGAGGCCAGGTGATCGTCTTACACCATCCTAGAGACCTACCAACCTTCGCTGACGCATCGGGCATTGAACTGGTCTCAATTGTGGACTGGCCGACACTTCCTAATAGCCCGGCTCCACTGGCTGCTCCATTGCCTCAGAGGGACTCCAGACCGGAAGGCCCGTCGCTTTGCAAACAGCCAAGAGTCAGCAACCAATGCTCTCCCAGAGTGAGAGGCTATGACCTCTTATTCGTGAGGTCTAGGTCTGAATTGAAGGCAGGCTACATTACATGCGCCACATGTTCTATGTTGGGCTTATAATAGGGCGCTATTAATTGCAAGTTCCTTTATACCCTTGTTGGGGTTACACACGGGATCCAGAACAAGCGGTATTGGGTCACCATACCGGTGGTGGCTTAGATCTAGTTCTTAATATCACCCACAGTTTGGATCTCGACAGTGTAACATCAACGTCCTGTCTAAGTTAACTGTTCTTCTATATGATTGTGAGATACAAATAGTTTTTGAAGTTACATGAAAGGGACTAGTAACCAGTAACTTTAATTCAATTCTTAGTCTATCTGCTCTATATCGCCAAATATTCTCTGTTGAGCTTATAATAGGGCGCTATTAATCGTAGGTTTCTTTATACCCTCGTTGGGGTTGCACGCGAGATCCAGAACATGTGGTGTTGGGTCACTGTACCAGTAGCGGCTTAGACCTAGCTTTCAATATCACCCACAGTGTGGATCTCAACAGTGTAACATCAATGTTCTACCTAAATCCACTGTCCTTCTATATTATTGTGAGTTACATATGGTTTATAAGTTTCATGACAGGGATCAGTAACTTTAATTCTACTCTTTGTTCTATTTGCTCTGTATACCTGTATCAAGATTAGCCAGGTACGGGAGATTATTATCCTCTCCCTAA